>OMKQ01034831.1:0-10406 GCA_900302335.1 Phycis phycis
ACAGCCCACTAAATATTTTCATATAACATTTGTGCATTTTGGCTCATTTCTATTCATGATTTATATAGCTGCACATGTGCCGCCTGGCTGTGCAAGTATGACCAGCACTAAGATGCAGCTCCTCACCAAGAGAGGTTAGCCTTAAACATGACGACCACATGTGTCAATGCTGGCCTCCACCTCGGTCTGGCTGTAATGCTGATGGTGGCCTCCACTTCGGTCTGGCTGTAATGTTGATGGTGGCCTCCACGTGGGCCTGGTTGTAATGCTGATGGTGGCCTCCACCTGGGTCTGACTGTGATGCTGATGGTCGCCTCCACGTGGACTATAACGACTGGAGCTTTGGATGAGCAGATGTCTCCTGTGAATGTTCCTAAGAGATTAACCTGTCTTTCAGCGGGGGCGCTACTGGGAAAAAATATCCTGTTCTGATTGGATTTGAAGCCTGGGAGAGAGATTTAAATGACCTGCGCCCCCCCTCCCATCCATTTGTCGTTTTGCTATGAGGAAGTTTGTACAGTAACATGATCAGATAATGGTGTCTCTCTAAGCCTTTTGAAGTGGGCATTTGAACAGGTCAGACAAGTAGTGCGTTGGATCCAAGAGGGGTTTTGCAATACACACCATCGATTTCAGCTAGTAGTGTGAGATTGTTCGTGGGTGCCATTTACTGTTGGATTCTGTCACTATGAATACACATGGCTGTATAAACTGGAGGCCGTTGTGACACGTCAGCTGTCTAAACTGCTGTCCGACTCAGGGTGCCATTAAAAAGCACTTAAGCGTTTATAAGGTTTGCAGAAGCCCTCTGCAACCTTTTCTTTGGCTTTTGTATATGCATGGAGATGAAAAGTTATTTGTTTCCCTAAAAAGGTTGCTCCATTTATGTGTTTTATGGCCGTCTATTGTATATCAGCATATGCCATTTTTAATACCTAAATAGCTTTTGATTCATTCGGTGCATTCCCATGCACTTTATGGAATGACTTATTTCAACCATTTGTCTAGAGGTATACACTCAAAGGCCACTTTATTAGGCAGACCTCGCTAGTCCCGGGTTGGACCCATTTTTGCCTCCACAACTGCCTTAATCCTTCGAGGCATAGATTCAACAAGGTGCTGGAAACATTACTCAGAGTTTGGTCCATATTGACATGATGGCATCACGCAGTTGCTCCAGATTTGTCAGCCGCACATCCATAATGGGAATGTTCTGTTCCACCATGTCCCAAAGGTGCTCTATTGGATTGAGATCTGGTGACCGTGGAGGCCATTTGAGTACAGGGACCTCATTGTCATGTTCAAGAAACCAGTCTGAGATGATTCAAGCTTTGTGACATGGCGCGTTGTCCTGCTCGAAGTAGCCATCAAACAGTAGGTACACTGTGGTCATTAAGGGATGGGCATGGCCAGCAACAGTACTCAGGTATGGCTGTGGCATTTAAGCAATGCTCAATTGGTACTAAGGGGCCCAAATTATGCCAAAAAAATATCCCCCACACCATTACACGACTACCACCAGCCTGAACCAAGGCACAACAAGGCAGGATGGATCCATGCTCTCATGTTGGTGACGCAAAATTTTGACCTCACCACCCGAATGTCGATGCAGAAATTGAGACTCATCAGACCAGGCAACATTTTCGTAACTTCTTCCAATTTTGGAGAGCCTGCGAATTGTAGCTTTAGTTTCCTGTTGTTAGCTGAAGCGAGTGGCCCCTGGTGAGGTCTTTTGCTGTAGCACATCTGCCACATGGTTCAATGTGTTGTGCATTCAGAGATGCACTACTGCATACCTCGGTTGTAACGAGAGGTGAGTTCCAGTACACTAGCAATGGTTAATCTAGCACTTGAAATGCTTGAAACTTGTTCTGGTAACTTCGTAGTGTATTAGCAGCAATGAAATGTTTCACCTTCTGATGACAAATGTACTCTTTGTAAGTCGCTTTGGATAAAAGCGTCTGCTAAATGCCCTAAATGTAAATGTAAATGTAAATATTTGAGGTACTGTTGCCTTTCTATGAGCTCACACCAGTCTGGCCATTCTCCTCTGACCTCTGGCATCAACAAGGCATTTTCATCCACAGAACTGCCGCTCACTGGATATTGTCTCTTTTTTGGACCATTCTCTGTAAACCCTTGAGATGGTTGTGCATGAAAATCCCAGTCGTTATGCATTTTCTGAAATACTCAGACCAGTCTGTCTGGCACTAACAACCATGCCACGCTCAAAGTCTCTTAAATCACCTTTGTTCCCCATTCTGATGCTTGGTTTTGAACTGCAGCAGATGTCTACATGCCTAAATGCATTGATTTGCTGCCATATGATTGGCTGATTAGAAATTTGTGAGCAGTTGGACAGGTGTGCCTAATAAAGTGGCTGGTGGGTGTATATGCCTGAGGAAGGTACAACAAATACGAATCAGAAACCCTAAATGAAATATTGGACATAAAGGAAAAAAATCCCTGCAGAAAAAGATCCTTTCGTGACTTTGAATTGTGGGTGTTAACTACGTCTTGTGCTCAGCAGGGTTATGTGTGAAACAAAAAGGATTTATCCACCTGATTCCCAGACAATTCACTCTCCTTCTCTGTGTCTTCTTTGATCTCCGCAGAGCCTTTGCTCGTCCCAATCTTTTGAGGACACCGTTGAGCTCCTGCCAGTGCTTTAATGGGATCTCGGCGAGCACTATCTGTGACGATACTACACTTATCCTGGCGAGGGACTCCTCCTAACTCCGGCGCGATTATCCTATCTTAACATGCTCGGCGCAAAAAAGTAGACCACGTGACTTGAATGAAAGTACCTGATCGTCATGACGCTTTCAAATGAGCTCAACTTGAAACTGATTTAGTGGTCACCAATTATCAAAGTGTTCTGCGTACAAACATGCTTCTTGATAGTACAAATCACCGGTTCAGGGAAACGATTCTCTAAACTCTGGAAGCGGTGCACATATGGTAGACCTCTGAACACTTAGAGTGCAAACTAATGCTCATTAGTCTAATAGCTTAAGGCAGGATAGGCAATCTTCCACAAAGATTAGGTGATTTGTGTTACTGAGGTCATCACTGTTTGAGAACAAGTTTTCTTTCCCTGAATGTCGAGAAAACGGGCAGGAGACAAATCACGCAGCCATGCCGGCATCCACTCCACATCTCACCATGTGATCTCCAACAGGAGGATGTTCCCCAGCTACAAGGTCAAGGTGACGGGGATGAACCCCAAGACAAAGTACATCCTGCTCACAGACATAGTCCCAGCAGACGACCATCGCTACAAGTTCTGTGATAACAAGTGGTGAGTTCCAGAGAAGCAGTGTTATTGTATCTGTAGGAGCCATGTATTGTTTTGCTGTTCAACCATCAGGGTTTGATTTGTTGGGTCTGGTTGCCACGGTGATATGTGAGGTTTGGGTCACATGGGCACCGTAGCGGTTATAGTAGGGGCTGAATCACTTGTACTGGGGAGGAGAGAGGCGAGTTAGGTAGCCGTAATTTTTGTTGACCGCTTTTTGTTTAGTTTGATTGCTTTAATACCTACGCAACCAGTGTACACACGTTTCCATCGCATGTGTGCATGTATTCGGAAAGCCAACAGTGATTTTTTTGTGTTATTAAAGGACAGTGAAACTTACCTGGACTCACCGTGCTTCACTGAGCATCAGTGTGTCGTCCAAATATACAGGACCTATTCTCAGCCTCTCAAGCGACGTTAAAGGAATTGGAGTCGCAACAGTATCATTACGTGGTCTGTTGAGCAGGTTGTGGTCATGGTGTCTTGTAATATAGTGACAGTTCTGCCTGTAAAGAAGTGAATCAATTAAGGCGTGCGGGTGACAGTGGTTCATGAGCCTGGAGGGTGAGAAGGTCATGGCTAAATTCAAAGGATGTTAACATGAGGCCCAGTAAAGTGCAACACACTGCAATAAATGACTGAGTATATAGACAAAAAGCACAAAAAATATTTTCCAGAGAAAAGCACAATGAAACATACCCTTCCGACTAATGCAGCCATTTTTATAGCCATTTGTTTTTCATTTTAGGGACAGCAGTTTCTTTTTTTGGCCAAGGAGAATTCTGGCATTTCTCACCAACACTATGGGGAACCATAATAAAACAAATGTTTCTATCATGACGGAGACCACTAGGAAACAGTGTTGTTTTTGAGTCTTGTTCTGCATTCTCCCTGCTGTGGTTTATTGATATAGAAGTATTAATTGGCCAAAAAGACAGACAAGGAAGTTAACAGGCTTTTATTGGTCATATCATCGTACAGCATATCAAAAACTGTATAAATACAAAGAAGTGAACCAGCGCATAACAAGGACTTGTTCTGCTGCTCCTTCAGGATGGTAGCAGGCAAGGCGGAGCCTGCGATGCCAGGCAGGCTCTATGTGCATCCCGATTCGCCTGCGACTGGATCCCACTGGATGAGGCAGTTGGTGTCATTTCAAAAGCTCAAGCTGACCAACAACCATTTGGACCCATTTGGGCATGTGAGTCACCTTTCTGTGCACTGAAGTCACCTTTTTTTGTTCAGAGAAACTAACATATGCAAACCATGAAATCAGATTTACTCGGGGCTCAAATGACCTCAAATGGGAAACACAAATATAATTAATTAATAATAATTAATCAACATCATCAAATTGGCCATTGATTTGAGGAAGATGAAAAGGTATTTAAAGAAACTGCTAGGTGTCATGAAAAAGAGACACAGGTAGTTATTTTGATACTGCTGTAGTGAAATAAATTGGGGGATTTATTAAGAAATTGACTAAGAAATATATTACATTTTAATTCAATTTAAATGAGCAGTCTAGAGTAGACCTGAGGTCAGGAACCTATTACTCAAAACAGTGATTTCATGTGGTTGACCAAAAATACTTAGATTACATTATACATTTTTTATGGTATATTAGATATTATAAAAACAAAATATTTTTGTGATGTAAAATATACACTTCTAATTAATTCCAAGGTCAACCCATTAACCATAATAGCATACTCTACCATCAGAGTAGATAATGAAGGCCGATAATGAAGGTCCTTGGCGAGCGAAAGGTGGTGAAGAGCTGAAGACAGAAGGGGGCTAGATGAAGGAGAGGTGCTACTAGACAAAGAGGTCTTTTCTGGGGCCGCCTGCGAAGCGAGATAAAGAGTGTGAGTGTGGCAGCATTCCCCAGGGGAGCCGCGGGATAGCTTGTCTGAAGACATCCCGTCAGTGGGCGGGCTCATTAGGTTCATAACCTCTCAGATGAGTGGCGGGGCCTGCTGTCACATTGAGTCCAGCGCCTGACCAATGATGAGGACGAGTAATGAGCAGGGAGAGAGAGAGTTAGAGGTCCAGGCTAAAGCCCAGAAAACAGTCGCACCAGAAACAGAACGTAGGGAATGCCTTTCACTGCCGAAACACATAGAAACCTGTTGCAAAACGTAATTCTCAGAGGCTGTTGACCTAAGAACCAGTGTTCTTTGGCACAAAGGTAATGACTTGTTTTTTCCCTATGGCAACTGACTATTTTAGCATCAGTAATAAAATATGCAGTTAGTGGTCTGCCTATATTGTCGCCACACTACCGTTCGGTCTGTATTTTGTCAGATGTTTTTAATGCATTCCCCACATACAGTAAATGCAATGAATTTATCCTTAAGCATTTTGTTTGTCATTTTCTGGTATATAAAGCCTGTAAAGTTTCAAGAAAGGGTGGGTAAGTGTGAGTTTACTCGGTTTACAATGAATCTGTACGCAGCATTTACTGCCTCTGTTCGGCGCGGCCAGTGGGGCATATCTTTGACCCCAGTGACGGGAACACGTGAGCTCCGCGAACAGCCATTGTTGAACTTGAAGCCCAGCCTTTCCAGGTTTACCTCGTTGAGAGCCCCCTGGAGGTTGCATTATCTTCAGGGGTCGGCTGGCAGCCTCGCCGACCGTGTCTGGGAGGTGAAGAGGGGAGGTGAGGTGGTGAGCTTGATGCTCATCTCCCCTGACAGAGCTGGACGAGTGATGACCTGACCCCACTGCTGGAGACGCTCCACTGAGCAAACGGCTATAGGCTGCGCTGAGCAGACTGGAGCCACTGAGCTGACCCCACCACCACCCCTACAACCTGCACACTGAGCACTCCAGAGCCTCCATTGGCTGTGCCTGCTACACACTGGATGCAAAATACTGGGTGTTCTAGAAAGGGAATTCTGGGTTAGAGGGACTTATTGCCACTGTATAAGCTCATTAATAACTCTAAACTTTGGGATTCTAGCACATGAAAATCTCATGAAGGAATTGTGACACTTAAATATGTAGACCATAAGCAAATATGACACAACTAAATAGACATCGCGACAGTGTGATTGTTGAGTCAGAATGCATGAATGCATGATTTTAAATATAACTTTAATTACAATTGAGTCCATCCATCGGTCCATTTGTACATCTGTTCTTTTTGATTATCAAAAAGAACAGATGTACAAGAAATCTAATCTAAAACTAGATACATACTACACTTAAATAAAACGTCTTAAAAAGTGTGAAAAGTGTGAAAACAAGAAATTGAAATTGAAAATAGCATTTTGCTTAACATTCTCTATGGCAACTTGCCAAATTCACTCACCAACACTGACACTCAACAAGTTCTTGAGTCTCTGTAGCCATGTTGTCTCTCTCCCTACTCTGCAGATCATCCTGAACTCCATGCACAAGTACCAGCCCAGGCTACACATCGTGAAGGCAGATGAAAACAACGCCTTTGGCTCCAAGAACACTGCCTACTGCACTCACGTGTTTCACGAAACCGCCTTCATCTCTGTGACGTCTTATCAGAACCACAAGGTAACCAGCCAGGAAATGATATACTGAGAGATACAGTATATACCGGTACTTACCAGTAGACAACACACAGAACAGTTGACTCACTTGAGAAGGGGGCCATACACAGGACTTGGTCCACAGAGTAAACGATTGTTTACGTGAAGGTGCCCATTGACCCCCCAATGGTGCCATGCTCTAACTTCTGAGCCTTGACAAAAACTTGTGTGTGTCACTTTGTGGCGTATATTTCCCAATATTGCTTAACAACAGAAGACCAAAATCACAAATGTGCACAGGGAAGTTAGTTCGAAAGATTTTGTTCAAAAGCTTTCAAATGTTTGAAAAGTGAGTTGTAGTGATGATGTTCAATACACAATGGCCAGTTTCACTACAGAACATACAATACATGTCATCACATAGTGGACCAATGTTATTACCCTGATTCAATGTAAAGAACAATTTAAATCATTAACTGCGTTTATTTAGAAAGAATGATTGAAACCTAATCTTCCTAGATCACGCAGCTGAAGATAGAAAACAACCCATTTGCCAAAGGGTTTCGGGGTAGTGAAGAAGGAGATCTACGCGTTTCACGATTACAAGGGTATGTTTTGAAAGCACACAAACTCAAAAATATGTAAAGTCATCATGAGAAAATATTCAATAAATTGTTCTTTCAAAACTGTCAAGACACAATGTCTTGGATAGCACAATTCCTGTTTTTGTTCTTCCCCCAACCTATCTTTCCTTGAATTTGTAGAAAAGACTACCCTGTGATCTCCAAAAACATGGTCCGCCAGCGACTCATCACCTCACACAGCCACTTAGCAGGGAAGCTGGGAACTGGAGTATTAGCGGGACACCCGCAAGTGCTGTCCTCCTACCAGTACACAGACACCGGGGCCCCCTTCCCAAACTCAGAGCCCCAAGACCCCCTCTCCAGCTCCTTCCCCCAGAGCAGAGACCCAGGGCTTCTGTATCACCGCTTCAAACACAGAGCAGGTGTGTTATCTGCTTCTCCTCCCACTCATGTGCATTCCCCGTTGTACTAATCACATCATAAAGTCCTGGGCTTGTTGTGTGTTATTGCAGATAACGCCAGGCACATTGAGCTGGGATGTAAGCGGCCGTATCTAGAGACGTCCGCTGCGGTGTCAGAAGAGCATTACTTTCGCTCGGCGCCCTCTTACGAGTCCCCGCTGCTGTCCCATCCATACTGCGCGGATGCCATTAGCTCCCGGGAAGCGTGCATGTACGGCGGGATGGAGGCGGAGGCCGGCTCGGGCCCGGGGGAAGTAGACGAGTTGAATTCCCCGTCGCTGAACTGCAACATGTGGGCGTCCATGCAGCCGTACCCGCGCTACAGCGTTCAGGCCATGGAGGGCGTGGCCTATCAGCCCTTCGCGGCGCACTTTGCCAACACCGCCACCGTCGCGTCCGTGGTCTCGCCGCACTGCCCCGCCGCAGTCGCCATGGCGACACGGCCGCAGGCCGACCTCGGGGTCTACAACCCTGCCACCGCCCAGAGAGCCCTGCCGGTCGCGCCGCAAGCATCGCATTCTTCCTCCTCCTCTTCCTCCTCCTCCTCCTCCTCACCAACCGTCCCAGGATTAAGAGACAGATCGAGCCATCAATCTCTTTACCCCAGGAAGTCGGGATCACCGCTCCGTCCTCAAAGAGATTTCTCAGTCTATCCTCCGCAGAGCTGCATGTCCATCCGGGAGGCCTCCTACCAGTACCAAATGGGACTGAGCAGCACAGGGACACACTGGGGTGACGGCTAATGAGGACTGTTACCAGAGAGAGAGAGAGAGAGAGAGAGAGAGAGAGAGAGAGAGAGAGAGAGAGCAGTTTCCATTTGGACTGCAAATCACAATGATGTGCCATAAGCCTCTTGTTAGCCACCTATGCTAAAGCTATGAGATGGTATCAGTCATGAGATTACTTTGACTTTGCCAAGGAAATGATCAGAAGCCATACGCAATACAACCAAAAAGGTAGATGACTTACCTGAATACTCAGTTTCAAATGCAGTTTCAAAGCACTGTATACCATGATATATCAGGTGGCCACAGACTAGTGCCAGCTAAATTGTGGATCACCACTACACTCGACATGCAGATGCACAGCATAGGAACAGTTTGTTCCAATGTGGAGACATTTGAATGTACTCCATTGTCCCACAAGACTATATATGCATTTTGTGTGCCATTATAGAGGTAATTTCCATCAAGAGAGCAGGGAGAATAATTTAGGTTTCAAGTAATTAAACTATGACATATGTATGCATAGGGATCTATAACACAGGATTTTGCAGCAGTCAAAGGCTACAGCTGCTATAAGGTGCGCCTATATCACACTCTGATGATGAGAATCAAGAGTGCAGCACTTGTCTATTTTGTTCCATATAACTCTAAGCTGGTCTATCCCTGTTGCATGTTAACAAAAGACTGAACCACAACAGGGTGGTTGGCGCTAAGTGCTTGGCTCCAAATCTACCACTCCAAAAGAGAAGGCTCAGTTAAAGAGGGACAGTAAAGCGATCATAGGCCAACCAGATGGGAGCTTAAAGAACTGCTTTTAAAGCACAGGAAAAGAGTGCAGCACTCAAATCCCGGTCCCAAATGACTCGAGTTGGAAAAAAGCTGTAGAAGGGAGCAAATGCAAAACAGCCCCAGCAGGGAGAGAAGAGAAGTTCAGGCAGGGGATAGCGGCTCCGTTATTAGTCTGAAGTGAGTCTTGCGTTGGCGAGAAAAGGGATGAATCCAAAGTGTAGATTTGCATAATCCCTTTAACTTCTTCTAATTGATTCATGATATTATTTTTGAATGATAAAAAAATGTTTGCACACCTAAAATAATAAACATTTTCAAGCCTCCAACTGTTTGTTATAATTAATTCAAAATTGCTTGTGGCCTTGACTGTGTTCCTTTTATTTTAAGCCTTTATGGCTTCATTATATAATTGGAATTTTTATGTATTATTATTTTTGAATAAATCTTTCAAATGTTTATAGGTCTTTTATTCCATTCTTAAGTAGACTTAAGCCCTTTTTAAAGCTGTTTTTGGAATACTGGTGGCCAACTAGACTTCGGTTAGTAATACAACGAATACAACGGGGATTAATACATGCACACTAAGAAATGCATGCAGGCAATTTAACATGTTACTGCTGTATTAACAGAAAGAATGAGTCACAGCAACAATCGTTCATTAATGAAAAACAAGGGGTACGATGAAACTACATGGCAATAACTGGCAGATACATCTTTATTTTTTGACGCAAACTGTATACCCCCTACAAATTATAGACGTAGAGATTTTAGTTGAGATGCCAACTAGCTTTCTAGCATAGTAAAAATAGCTGGTTGATATAGCTGGTGTTTGCCTTTTACTGACTTTACACAAAATTTAATGAAATGATGGAAAATCAAAGATGCTTTTGTGTTTTGTGAAGATTTTGTGTGCGTGTGCGTGTGTGTGTGTGTGTGTGTGTGTGTGTTCTTCCATTGACATTAACAAGGTTCCTTGGGGGCAAACTGTTCTCCCATCCTTAATGGAGACGGTATCTGAGAGCACTCAAACTGAATGTATT
>OMKQ01034878.1:0-10846 GCA_900302335.1 Phycis phycis
ACCCACCCACCCACACACACCCACACCCACACACACACACACCAACACATTCATCCCCAGATCTACTCAAAACATCTCAGTAACATTCAGCTGTTGCTACAGTAGAATAAAAGAGCTCTCTCCTTTCCACCGATAGAGCAAGGCTTCTGGCACACAGTCAGTAGAACGACCTGTTCTCTCCCCCAACAGGACAGGTAGGGAGGAGGAGGTGGTGGTGGAGGTGAAGGAGAGAGGAGGTGCAGAGGCCAGGTCCATGAAACAGGACTATTGTCTGGGGTCTTGGATATGTGTTGTGTGTTGCGTTCCAGCTAGCCCAGGAAGAATGGACATGTCTTTGAGCCGGTGTCTTATTTCATAGCAACTGTCAGACGGAGTGAGAGTGATTCAAACTGAGGGAGGGAGAGAGGGAGAGAGAGAGAGAGAGAGAAAGTGAGGTAAGTGCGAGAGAAGTTAGGGGGAAGTGAGGACAGAAAGAGTTTGAGAGAATGAAAGAGGGAGAGAGAAAGTGATATACAGAAAAGAGAGGGGAAAGAGAGAAAGAGACAAATGGGCGAGAGAGAGAGAGAGAGTTATTGTATTTCGTGCAGTGTTGTTTTAAATACACATACATAATACAAATACTATTTAGAATATAAATAGGATTATCAATATGATATTTATAATATTTTGTAAATATTATAATATTAATATTACATAATATAAACTCACATAAAAAACCTTACTTGTGTGTTTCCTCCCTTCTGGTCCAATCAGAAGCAGGGGTTTATCTCTGCCCAGCCTGAGCGAGTGGACCAAACCAGCCGCCCAGAGAGACTCTGGCGCCCCCTCTGGCTCAACGAGGAGCAGGAGCCCCAGCCTGCCGGGAACCCCGAAACAAGAGCACTTGGATGGGCTTAGGTAGGAAATGTCTCCCACCTTGTGAATTAAGGGTTTGATGCTATTTAGTGGACAAAAACATCCCAAATTGTTGACGTACAGTGCCCAAATTAATCTTACTCTTTGTCTCTCTTCGGCTCCTGTGATGACGCTGGCTCCCAGCAGCAGCAGGAGACAGAGTGTGGTCCCTGGATCTCCCAGGCTGGTCCCGGGGCCCCAGCAACAGACCAGCTGCCTGCTGAGTCAGTCGGCCCCTGGTGTCATCGTTCCCCTGCTGGACTCCAACACGCTGCTCCTAGCCAGAGCGCATATCCAGACGCGTGAGTAACCTAGGGCATTTCATCTTGGCCTAATAATAAAAAAAGGGTTATATTGTTTCTAAAATGTAGCAATTGAAGCAGTTTGCTTATTTTATGAATTACATGAACTTTCTGGGTTGTGTCTTCATACAGGTAGTTGAATGCACTTATTGCAAGTCACTTTGGATAAAAGTGTGAGCTAAATAGATGTAACGTTACAGGCCATCGTGGCATTCAGTTCCCTCACCCAGCTAGTTTTTAAAACCAAGATGGCCGTTTGGTGAATAAGGCCCATTACCACTGGAATCAAGAATCATCATGGTGTGAAGGCCTTTAACTTTATCATTCATAATGGTTGAATGAGAATCTTTTATTAGCCAAACCTTGATTATACGAATAACTGTGATGTCCTCTGCTTATACCGACTCTCGGTTCTAATACTGAATAGGAACCTAAAACCATTTGCCTTTTGTAGGACTTGGCTCTCACGAGACCGACAGGAATGGGAACGGAAGAAATGTAAGAAAGGAGACAGATTATATGAAATCCCCCCTGTGCATCTTGCCTCCACTTGACTTAAGTGGCTGAGACGCTAGCTGCTATCAAACATTAACGTCTCTCTTTCTTTGTCTTCATTAACGCCCCCCTATCACCAGACCTTCATGCCTGCCCAGCCCCCTCACATCCTCCCTCGGACCCCCAAGCACCTAGCTCCCTTGGACGGTCGCAGCAAAGGACCCATGTCGGTCCCCCAGCTCCACCAATCGCCACCGCTGAAGCCCATCAGGGGCACTTCCTGCAGGAACGCTAGGGCTTTGCTGAGGAGAGACCGACTGCCCCGGGGCTCTGGCGTGCACGTTGTTCACCCCACCACTAGGGGGGGTAGTGAGGAGAGCTCCAGCGGCAGCAGTAGCAGCCAGAGTTCCATCGATCTGGAGGATGAGGCGGGAGAAGTCGAGGGGGAGATAATGTCAAAGTACTTCTGTGAGTCAGAGGCTGTCATGAAGAAGACCACAGGGCAGCGTTTGCATGGGATCAGACATGCAGCATTGGCTCACAGCCTTTCCGATGTGGATGGCGACCTAATTGTCGAGACAAGTGACTCTTTCCACTGGAAACCACTGGCATCGGACAGCATGAGGGTTGATATTAATACAGAACAAGAGGTGTTTCAGGATGAGCTTGCACAATTGGACTGTGAAAAGGATGACCTGATGATCAACCCTTGTGTGGACAATGAGACGCGCCATCAGATCAGATCCTATCCAGAAGAGGAAGACACAAGCCCAGCATGCGCTAAAGAACCCGCAGAGGACATAAACTGTCACCTGGATGACCAGGATGACCAGTGCTCAGAAGGGCAGTGTGAGCTTGGAGATGGACAAAAACATGTTGTTCCATCACTTGGGAAGAGCCCTCAGCAGTCGGTGAACGGCTCCCCAGGAGACGTTGAAGAAGTGAAGCCTTGCACTGAAATGCCCAGTGCCGCCCCTACCGTGGTCGAGAGGAGTCAATACCAAACGACAACCGTCAACCTCACTCTGTCACAAAAACACAGCCAGAGTGACGCCAAGACATCCCCTGTCAAACCTGTGAAGACTAAAGAGAGACGAACAAATGTGAACTACAAACTCAGAAATGGAGGTACAAATTCCCAATCCCCTCAATCTTTTCACATGCTCAATGGGAGCAAGTCTAAGCAGGATCCCAAGACTAACTCAGTTTCCGCAACACAAACGAAAACCCGGCTCAGAAAAACTCCCAACTTGGTCATAAACGGAGAGGCAACAGTCAGCAGCATAAAACACAAACCGAACTCAGTCAAGGCAGCTCAGCTGAACGCTGTCACCCCATCGGCCAGGAAGTCGATCACTGGGGGCCATCGGGCCAGTAGCAACGGTCCAAACTCTGATAGGTCCAATAACAAAAGACATCATGAAATATCTGCAGCAAGGGAGCTCAGAAGTGCGCGACAGCCCAAGAGAACCCCGGTGGGGGTGGCCACACCGAGGTCCAAGTCTGCCGTGGACTTCATCACCTACAAGGACATGTTCCAGACAATACACAGTGGGACGCATGATGGACCGGCTATCTATGAGATGTTCGCCGGTCCAATGTACGACAAGCTGAGGATTTCTGGTTCTTGCAACAACCCTGAGGAGGAAGAGGTGTCGACGGCGCCCAGAAAGTCCCACCACACCTTCAAAGTGAAAAAGCAGCCCTTGAAGAAACCTCTGGAACACAGAAAGCCGAGGAGAAGCCCAGCGGAGAAGATGGTGGCTTCGTCCGCCGGCAAGAGGAACGCGGCGTCGAAGGTTGAACCTCGCCTGACCGACGGTCAGGGAAAGGACCCACACAAAATGGAGAATGTTCCTAAACTGGATTTGCACACAGAGCCGGAGTCGTTTCTGACCGATGAAAGCGAGGAGGAGGAGGAGGAGAGGTGTCTGGACGCCTCTTCGGACCGGGGAGGAGATCAAATGCTCTCCATCATACAGGAGGTGCAATCCGGATATGGATCCGAAACACTCAAACCAGACGAGCTGACGACAGCCCGTCGGATGCAGCAGGAGCGATTGTCTCGTCGCCGCAATAGCGAGGACAGTCAGGATGGCCATGAAGTAAACCCACCAGAACTAAGGACTTCATCAGACCCGGGCAGAAGCAGGAGAGATGCAGGAGAGGCATGTCATCAGGTTCCTGAGCCTGTGCGATCTCAGAGCCCACTGCAGACAAAGATCAACATCTGGGCCTCTCACAGGAACAATGGCACCATCTCACCCGTGTACCAGAAATACCTGGATGAAGTGGGGGAGGGGCCGATGACGGACGAGCTTCTGAAGTGTCTCGCGGAGGAGCTGATCTCTTTGGACGAGACAGACACTTCCATTGGTCAGTCTCCTCCGAACTTCCAATCGATGGGCAGCAGAGGAAAAGGGGAGGGTCCAGGAATGCAGAGACACAAAATGCCTGAGGTAAACTAAAGTGTTTGGAATATAAAAGGGTAAATGGTACATATCTGTGATTAATATCACGCCATAAGCATGGTGTGATATTAATTAATGAAGTTAAAATACACTTTTAAATATTGACATGCAAAAATTTAAACCACACAGCCATAATGAATCAGAAGACGTAGATCAACCCCTTACTTGATCCTAAATGAGATTTACCTTCCCAAAGAAATCAGATGCTTTGAATAAATGTGTCTACTAGTTAAATACCAGTTGACATAGACTAGGGAAATCCATGGTGATATATGGTGGCATTATGTGATGTGCAGCAGGTGTCTTCCAAGCTGGACTCTGTGGTGGAGGACACCATTACCTGGACTAAAGGAGAGGTTCTGGGCCGGGGAGCCTACGGAACGGTCAGTACCACTGGTAACTCCCCACAGAAATATTAACTGGGAACCTGTTCCTAATTTGAAATATCATTAAGTTATAAGAGAATACTGCCTTGTACGTGTGCTGTGAAAATCGCATCAACCCTGTTTCTGACAAATTATATTGTAAAAGCCATTGGTTTGATTGATTTGAGTTCTCCGAAGTTCAATTCAGTTAGTTAAAGTGTTATTCAGGATGTTAACGTTGTCCCTCACCAACCAGGTGTTCTGTGGCCTGACCAATCAGGGTACACTGATAGCGGTGAAGCAGGTGAGCCTGGACACATCTGAGCCCAAGGCTGCAGACCGAGAGTACGGCCGTCTGCAGGAGGAGGTGGAGCTGCTGAAAAACCTCACCCACGCCAACATTGTAGGGTTCTTGGGGACCTCGCTACGACAGCACATAGTCTCCATCTTCATGGAGTACGTCCCTGGGGGCTCCATTGCCAGCATCCTGCACAGGTAAGAGTTACACAGGTGACCTCACCGTTGCCTTAAAGCACAGGTTTTGTTACACAGTTGACCTCACCGTTTCCTTAAAGCAGCAATCTGCAAGTTTTGCACCCTCACTTTGTTTTGATTAAATTATGTTTTGATTGAGTCTCATTATTCTCATTTATTCGGATATTGAGCTATGGCCAGAAGTCCAACAAATATGTTAGAACCACGAGACTCAATCAAAACCCAATTTATTCAAAGCAGTGGGGCGAGCAGAAATTACTGATTGCAGTCTAAAAGGTCCCCAACGTTACCACCAAGTGTGATGCTGATCACCCATTACAAGCCATTTCCATCCTCACCTCGGCCAATCGCTACCCCCCTACAGGTTTGGCCCCTTACCCGAGCACGTCCTGTCGCTGTACAGCCAACAGATCCTGGAGGGTGTGGCCTACCTCCACCTGAACCGGGTGATCCACCGCGACCTGAAGGGGAACAACATCATGCTCATGCCCACCGGCGTCGTCAAGCTCATAGACTTCGGCTGCGCCCGGCGTCTCAGCCGCCTCAACCACACCAGCAGCCACAGCGGCGACCTGATCAAGTCTGTCCACGGCACCCCCTACTGGATGGCCCCGGAGGTGCTGGCGCTCAACCACGAGAGAGATTGGCCTGCGCTTTACGTTACTTGACTAATACAAGTTTAAACATATACATTTGAACAACTTTAGGTCATCAACGAGTCGGGGTACGGCAGGAAGTCAGACATCTGGAGCGTGGGGTGCACGGTGTTTGAGATGGCCACCGGGAAACCCCCGCTGGCTCACATGGACAAGTTGGCCGCCTTGTTTTACATCGGAGCCAAGAGAGGGTCCATGCCCTCGCTGCCAGATGTCTTCTCTCCCCACGCCAGAAACTTTGTGGACATCTGCCTCACCAGGTGAGGGTGACCTCTGAACTTCATCCATTGTGGTTTAGGTTTTTTATGTTTTATTTTGATGTGGGTGTGCTGTGCTCTGGGTTCTTCCTCACCCTCAAATACCATACAATTTTTATCTTTGTTTTAAATTCACCTGAAATTAGCATCTATTGCAATGCTAATTAGCAGATGCTTTTGCGTTGTGAGGAGCAGAGTTAGGCATCAACCTTTACATTTTCATGGTTAATTAAATCAACCATTTTCATCAATGGTTAGGATATTTGACTCCCTGCCCAAAGGTACTAGGCACGATAGAGATTAAAGAACTGACCGCGACACCATCCTGACCATTTAACCGTGTTACATTTCCGTTATATTGGCAACGTTTCATTTGTCCATTTCCACCCTGTCTGTCCTGATCCTAGCGACCAGGCGCTGAGGCCCACGGCGGAACAGCTGCTGAAACACCCGTTCATCCCCAGCAAGACCAGAGACAACGCCCCGGAAGCTCAGAGGAGGCCCTGCTGTGCCTCCCATCCGGAGGGATTCTGTGATCGATAGGCGGGCCGCCGCGACACAAGTTTGTGTTATCGTTAAGACAGAGCGCTACGTAGCGTTAAACGGAGCGTTGCGATACAAGTTGTCATCGTTGAGATAGATCGTTACGACAGACCATTGGGACCGAAGTTGTGTTCTCGTTAACACGGAGCATTACAATGGAAGTTACGTATCGGTAGGACCGTTACAGCAGAAGTTGCGTTATCGCTAAGACGTATCGTTTGGACGGGCCGTTGCGTTACCGAAAGATGGAAAAGTACACGATAGAAGTTATGTTATTAACATAACTTTAGACACAATAAGACACGACGATGCTATCGGGTTGAAGGTAGCCCCTGTTTTACCAGCCGGTCCACCCAGGTGAATGATGATCTACATATGATGGATCAAAACTACCAGCCTATCCAGTGGATTCTACCAACTGGTAGAATCGGGGCTTTTTAAATCAATTTCCGTCAGGATCGAAATTTAGCATGAGAGCGAGTCAAATGAAGAGCACTTTGTATATTTTCTCATGGTTCACAATGGAAAAGATCCACACACTGCTTTGAATGTAAGGTTAATTTAAATCCCCTGTGCATTATCTGTGCCAACTATTTGCATTTTCACCACTTGATATTGTGTACTTGTGTAAATGAAGGCATCTTAATGGTGAAGATATATATTTTTTAGAGCAGGTAACTAGTGCAGAGCTAATATAGTAAAACAAAACAACTACACAAGCTAGACGCTTGTGTAGTTGTTACGACTAATGTGCAGTCTTGTGCCGTGACCACATGAGGGCGCAATTGCCTTTAAAAAGGGCTGCAGAACAATGAAAACAATGACTAATATTTGACGTTTTAATGCATCTTTTAAAAAGGTACCTTTGACGTGTGATTGTATTACTCAAATAAAGACGGTAGAAGGCGGACAATGAATGTCGGAAGAGGTCTACTGCACTTGGTTTGCTTTCCAAAAAAGCATTTTATTTTCTGTGGCCAAAAATAAAGTCGCTTGCCCAGGGGATCAACCAAACGAGTTGAACCTCGCTAAATCAGGCCACCAGCAAAACAAATCTACAAATGCAAAACAACTTGGAAAACAATATATTTCTGAGATATTACCATGAAATAATTATGACCAGAAATTATGTATCTTCTTTTTTTTTTTAACAGTGCAGGTAGGTGAATGGAAATAGTTTGTCTCATTAGTAGTTGGTTTGCATACAGTCACTGTATAATAACACTGATACACAGATCACATTGATCTGGTTCACACTGTTAAATTTCACTAATCTAACCACTAATGTACAGGCAAAGAGCTCATTGAATCATGTGAGCATTTTCTTTTCTTAAATGCACTTGAAAGCAAGAGGGCAATGTAAACTTGTATAGCACTATTAATCAAAATATTTTAATCATTATTCTGAGGCAGGGCCTTTGGCATTCAGCTTAAGGTTTTCTTGGAGATTAAAAAAAAAATAGAAATTGCATCGCATCGAAGTGACAAGTGTTGGATGTGCCCGTGTGGCCCGAGGGATTCCCTGGGAATTTGGCGCCCCCTACAGGCCGTGAAATAAACTACAGGCTCTGGGAAGCACACGTACACAACAGCGGAATGCTGCAATCGCCCGACAAACTCCTGATTCCAACAGTATGATTTTTTTTAAAGGTATATAGACATCTTGTTATACTTACAAGCAGCTCCAAACCTGAGTAGTCATTTTGTAGATACATCTATCTATCATATACACATTTGTCCTTAAACATACAACAACGTATGTACACTTATCTCCACCATCGCTGTAAACACTGTGTCTGTTCTGCTTTGAAATCCCTTTGGAGGTTGAAACATGCAGAGCATACGTATAGTATCCAAGTAGAAAATATGATAAGTGAGGATGAAAGAACTGAATGATGTCGAGCGAAGGTAACACTAAGAAAGAACAATTTCCACAAACTAAAAAAAAAAAAAAAAAGACAAAATGAAACGCAAAAGGCGGAAAGCGAACGTTGGAACTTTTTTCGGAACCTCTACGTTCTCCGTGTCCCTCACAGTTGCAGTCGTGCTGATCAACTTAATCATAACGTTTCAAAATAAAATTTGAAGTGAAGAATGGAGAAATCCCACGTTTCGTGTCTTTCCGGTACCAAAACCTTCACCCCACGTATATTTTGTGAAACAAACGTCCCCAGTTTGTGGAAAATGAACACTCACACTCCAACGCACCCACATCCATTCAGGCTACGGGGAACAAAGCAGCAATTTCACATACTGGAGTAATGGACAGGATGAACCATACCTGCCCAGAGATCAGAAGATCTGGAAGCATCATTTCATTGTATATTTGTGTTTTTTTTGCATCTTCTCTTAAAAAAAAAAAAAAACAGAGAAGTCCAACCATAGCTTTCACAATAAAGGATTCATCTTTCTTTTCCCTCTTATTTTCTGCCTTGAAGCCAAGTGTTTACCTTCATCTTTCATTGTAGCTTTTTAATATTTTTTTCTCCTTCCTGTGAGGGGGTGGGCACTTATTTTGAAAAAAGTGTAGTAAGTCTGGGGTGCCTTGCATGGTCCTGTGGCTGGTGGCCTGGTCGGTGAGGGTTACGGTTGCTGGGGGTTACGGTCGCCGGGGGTTACGGTCGCCCAGTGCCAGGCTCAGTGTCTCTGCTCTCCCGCCTCCTGTGTCGGCTCACTAGCTGCCGGCACCTGCTGGGATGCCCACAGCCCACCTGGGTGACACAGCGGAGGGGGGACACAGAGGGGAGGTTAGCCAGACTGCACTAGAGGAGGGCACCAAGAGGCAGCAAGAGATGGGGAAGAATAGGAGGAGGAGGAAGTACCTGCAGTGCTGGCACCTCCCTTGGAGCCCTTGCTGGCTTTGGAGGAGGAGCCAGATGAGGAGGAGTGTTGGTTGTGGCCCGCCTCCGGGTGCGCCCTCTTGCGGGACGACGAAGACGTCATCGACGACGACGAGAGCATGGTCTCCGTGACGACCGCTCCAGCAGGCCCGCTGCCGTTGCCGCTGTGCGTGTGGCCGGCGTGCTTCGGGTGGCGATGGAGGCTGTGCTCGCTGCCGCGGTGCGCATGCTTCTCCTTGCTCACCAGCGGACTGGAATGTTTACTTCTGCTGTTGCTGTTGGCGACCGCCGTCACCGCCGCACTCTCGTCCGACGAGCTGTGGCGCTCGGCCGCAGACACCTTGATCTTCATTTTAAGCTCCTCCCGGTTGCCATGGGAGCCGCCTCCGCCGGGGTTGGGATTGGGATTGGGGTTGGGCAGCGGCAGGCGGAGTTTCAGCGAGCCGTGCGCGCTGCCTTTGTCCCGCTTATCACCATGGTGACGCCGCTCGTGCCCCGACGTCGACGAAGAATGGTGTTTTACCTTCACCGGCGGGTCGGTGCTTATCTGGTGCGGCTGCGGGTGTTTCCTGTGATCCTGTGATTGGCTGGTGGAGGAGTGGGAGGAGTCTTCCGCCGCACCCCGCTGTTTCTCCCGGTACTTGTCCAGCGACAGCCTCTGGCCCTGGGGCGTGAGCAGCGGGGAGATGGCCAGCGGGGGAGGGGGGAAGGCAGCAGAGAGGGCGGGAGGCAGGGGCGGCGGCGGCGGAGGGTGCTTGGTCCCCCCTTTGTGTTCGTGTTTGACTAGGGTGAGGCCCAGCCCCTTCTCAGTCCTGTACGGCGGGTGCGGTAATAAGGAGGCAGTGGAAGAGAAGGAGGAGGAGGCGGTGGAGGTCTGTAGGGACAGCGTGGGCTCCTGGGGGCCCATTGGCTCCTGCTTCACAGGGGTGCTGGTGTAGCCGGCGTGGGGCCAGTCCCCGGGGCCCGCCAGGCCGTAGGAGCCGGCCAGGCCGTCGGCGGAGAGAGGCGTGCTGGTCAGGGACAGGGGGAAGGAGGTGCTGGGTTTGGGGAAGCAGGGGTTGGAGGAGGAGGAGGTGCCCATGGAGGAGTCCAGCAGGGAGGACTCCCCCAGGGAGGGCCCGGAGAAGGAGCCGTCGGCAGAGCCGTCTCCCTTGGGCTTCTTGGCAGCTTGCGTCGCCTGGAATGGAAGAAAGAATTAAGATAAAGACGTTACACATACCAGGCTATGGTGCTTGGAATCGGTGTGTTTTGGGGCAGTGAAGATGGCTGCATATAGTCGTAAACGGCTTGTAAAAGAGTTGTACTACCAACTCTTTTTCATTTCGCGGATTATGCAGATTTGGCCTTTTATCCAAAGCAACATGAAGGGCATTAAAAAGCAAGTTGGGGGTTACGGCATGATTGATAGATAGATTGGGGAACCAAACCAGTACTGTTTAGCTCAGAGTCAGACTGAATAGCCAGTGGCCCCTACACTATATATATATATATATATATATATATATATATATATAATAATATATATATA
>OMKQ01034910.1:6266-20893 GCA_900302335.1 Phycis phycis
CAATCACATTTGAATTGATATTTATAAAAAATATTTTTTAAATGGCTTTGTCTTGCTTGTTGTTTTGCTCATATATTTTTTGAGTTGTATTTATGGCTTTTAATCGACAATGCCACAATGTGAGGTCTTAATTTTTCATAAAACAACTGGTGCCTGGCGCAGGCCTATTCCCCGCGTTCTCTCCACGAGGGCGCCAGAGCACTTAACTCTTCATATCGTCCGTAACACAGAAAATATAAACTTTCCGCCCCTCATCAGACAGGGGTCTGCAGCACGTTAGAAGCAGCACGTCGAAGGAGCAGATGTCTGACCATGTTCTCTCTTCGCCTCCACAGATACATCCACTCCAAGGAAAAACCCTTCAAGTGTCAGGAGTGTGGCAAAGGGTTTTGTCAATCTCGAACTCTAGCCGTCCATAAAACTTTACATATGCAGGTAAGCTCTCCACGGCGTGAAACCACACTACCACACACTCATCATGATAATGAAGATATACACAAGTCAACGTTGCTAAATTAAAGCGTTGTGTGATGACAATAACAATGTAGGCCTACAATACTGCATGCCTGGGAACATAAAGTTAAACTGAGTCCCGCACATATGATTGCACTTGGATTAAATCCAATTTACGATGTAGGTTTGCGGAAATAAATACGTGCATATATTTTTTTTTAATGCCTACGCAAGGGAAATACATCGTCAGCATATATATATACAAACATATATTGGCAATGAGTAATAATGTCAATTACTGGCAACGTGGTGAACTTCAAGTGACTGGAGATACAAATCACATAAATAAAGGGAATAATCATTTGCTTGCTTTAAATCTAAACAGGAATCGCCCCACAAATGCCCCACATGCGGAAGAACCTTTAATCAAAGAAGTAACCTGAAAACTCACCTTCTTACCCATACAGACATCAAGCCCTACAGCTGTGGCCGCTGCGGAAAGGTGTTTCGGCGCAACTGTGACTTGCGAAGGCACAGTTTGACGCACACCCCACATCAGGACTACTAGCCTGGATGGCTGGACACCTAAATAACAACAATAATATTAATTATGATGATAATTAACTGATAACAATGGACAAGAGAGAAGAAGAAGCCAAGAAAGTGTTTCGTTTTTTTTTTTTTTTCTTGTTTTGGTTTTGCGCAAAGACAATCCGGAAATCAGGACACTTTACAATTGGGATTTTGGAATCGGTTGAATCTCTTTGGACCGCCGTGGAGCCGTGTCATCTTTCATATCACCTGTAAATATCAACACCATGTACATAATGTTTTTATTGTTCTGCCCTTGAAATAAACGTGTTAAAACCAGGCATAAGTTTAAAGTATGTTAAATTGTATTTTAGAAATAAAGCAAGTTAAATATTTCCATTGGTAACATTGTATTTTTGTGTTGCATTTCCGTGGAAACATGAGACGTTCGTAACGTAAAGTAGAAATCCCAATGAGTAGATCAGTGGGCTCGTCTAAAGGTATACTTGCTTGAAGACAGGTGGTTCTTCTAATGCCCTGAAGGGACTAGATGGCAGAAATGGTTAAAGAAAAAACAACAAGCTTACGGCATTTTGATCTTAGACCTATACGATTATATTTTATAATTAGTAGCCGTGTTGTTGCTTAGGATTCTATACAGGTAGCCGCATATTTCTGTATTCATATATTGCTGTAGCCTATAGCCACGTCGTCCAAATCATAGAAATAATCCATTCCGATGAGTCGTCCTTATCAGTTATTCTCACAGAGCTGTAGCTTTCAACATCAGACCGGTTGGTTTAGTTTGGCCAAGTTTATTCAGCTGGGAGATCGACAAGCAAGAGGGCAATTGGCCCGGTATAAACACAATGAACAGTTAAATTAAAGCACTTCACCTAAAACTTAAGACAAGAAAGCGAAGACTGATTTAAGAGGAAGGATGTGAACGTTATAGATTTTGTAACGATCGCTAGCGTTAATAGCCATAATTCTTGACATTATAATTATAACATTAATTATACCATAGTTAAGATAATATTAAAATCATTTGTATGACTATAATAATTAATACAAATCTAGATAAATAGTTGCCTAAAAAAATAATTTCATAGTAATGCGTTATACATTTTATATAAGGATTGTCTTCTTTACGCTGTAGGCCTCTATAGTCTTGAAATAAGTTCCGTTCTTTATTTTTCAGGGATAATGAGTTACTTCCCGTTTAATTCGTTCCGTTGAATCTTAATTACACACATTTTACAAAGTGCATTTTGAAATAGTTGTTCAATAAATATACTGGTACTTTTTTTATGGAAGAATGGAGGCCTATCAGGAGTCGCTTCAAGTTTCGACGCAACATGACTTGATGCACTTGTCTTTTCGACGCGCGGTCGACCTTTCATTTTTTCACTCAGAGCCAGTCACGTGGTGAGGTCTCCCGAACGTGAAGTCATTTGAATTACTTAAATATAGATGTGACTTCAGAACAAATAATAACATTTAAACAATGTTATTTGATGGAGATTTAATATTTCGCTGCAGGTGCTATATATTCGTATTGTGAAGTTATTCGAATTTAAATGAATTGAATTGGCCAGTTTGACTAATTAATACAATTACCATGTAGTCCTGTTTCTTTCATGTTCCTTGATGTTATTACTCAACCATAATTTATAGAATTAATCGAGTCTGATAAGCTACTATTTCTAATAGGCCTATATTAATGGCATATCTCCTCTTTAAAAGGGATACACAGCACGGTAAAATAAGAGGTCAACGGGACTTCAAAGCAGCCATATCATTTACTTGGATTAAATTCAACATTTGGAGGCAACAGAGAAAACGTGAAGGCGTAATGTGTAAATCTGTTGTTTTTCAATTTTTTTCTGAGAACACCATTAGGCTAGATAAATACTGTATCATTAGTGAGCGGCCATTAGGCCTCCATCAGGGTTTAGCCACGTGCACATGAATGACATAATGGGCCTATTTTTCTAGACGCACTTTTACGTGACGGCCACGGTGTATCGAACATGTTTCAATCGGGCTAGTTAATGTGTCATCTTATACGAGATACGGTTGAAACATGGCTTTGATGATTATTTTTGTGTTTTTGTTTGTTTTTATGTCTCATCTCATCTTTGGAAATATATAAAACGCTACAAATGAATAATTATGAATTACACTGTCGATACTTTGGCGAAATGTAGGCCATTTATGCGAGGGCATTTGACAATGTCATCATAACATGATACAAATACACCACAATAAAAATCCCCTCCGTTGTATAGTGTACTTTTTATTGGCCTATGTGGCTTCGACGCGATTTTATGTGATCATTGAACTTCATAAAGTTTGAGTAAAGAAGTAAGTACCATTCAGCTTCTTACAAAGTCGCAACGAATAAAGACTGGGCTTAGACTTCTTGAATTCAAATAAATACTCTACAATAATAAAATATGATTAGCCCAGAATAGCCTAAAGAGAAGGGAGGAAGTGGCACACACACACACACACACACACACACACACACACACACACACACACAAGCCCACAAGCACACACACGCACACACACACACACACACACATACACACACACATACACACACGCACACACGCACACACGCACACACTCACAAACACAAGTACACTCGCGGCCTTGCTTGTTTAGACTCACGGCGTAAACTTTACCTCAATAATTCAGAATGTGGAGTCCCTGCAGCTAATAAAATCGTGTTTATGTGTGGGCTACAGCAATTAATGGACGAGTCTTCTTGTGTTTAATGACACATTGTTTGCGTGTTGCACAGCACAATAGAGTCACCACACAGAACGGAGGAATCGATTAAATAATTAGAATTAGTTTGACAATGCAAATCAAAAGTAGAGGTCTATTTAGGACGAAGTCTTGTTGAGTAAAACAAATAGACGTCAAAGCCCACTACCGCTACACAATGATTTATTCTAGGAATTGTTGGAATGCGCAAAGTTCGACAGGAAAAGGTAATCCATTAGACGCAACATTAGACATGATAAAAACAGCCTTTCCGCCTTGAGTCTCATTAGACAATATTCCATTCATGACCATTAGGACAGTAAACATTGAGGAGAAATGAATTCACTCCGCCGGACAGACATTATCACCGCCGCAGCGGCCAAGTGAAAATGAGGGTAGGCCCGCTTGGAGCTGAAACTATCCATTAAAAAAAATAGAATAGCATACTCAAGGAGTCGGGCGACAGGCATGCGTCAGGCAAGAGTGAAAATACCAAGGGCCGTTTTTTTTTAATTGAATTCCCCACGGGGCTGCACATACACGCAGGCTGCAGAGATCTAAACACTCTTGTGGACGGTTAACGTTTACTGTCCACGGGCGTCACGCTGTCACGGCGCGGATGAAAACGATTATGTCATCATTTATTTTATTTTGCTAACGACCACCCAGCTTTCTTTGTCCCCTCACTTTAAGGTAACGGTTGTCTGTGACAGAAATAGCACAGCCTGCCCAGGCCGAGTGAGAGTGGCTTCATACAGGGCTGTCATTGGGATTTTTTTTTTTGAAAAAAAAGAAGAAAAAAAAAGACGCTGTAAACTCAACTCTTCCAACTGAGATGACTTCTTTGTGTTTTGTTTATTTTTTTTTAAACACCAGGGTTTTCATATCGACTCAATTAAATAAACCAATATGTTGTTTTGTAATTCCTTACCCTTTTTCTCTGTGCCTCGGCCCGAAACCCTGGGATAAACAAAACACTGTTTCTCAAAATAAGCTATTTGTTACACTTAATTTTATCATTTGATAAGGCGCGATTGTTTGAATGGATCAAACCTATCACATCGAAAACAAACTATATTTAGAAAAGTCATTAGTGACAAAGTAGGATATTTTTAGGCCTCGGTAAGGATGGGGCGTGTCCTCCGGAGCGGAGACGGATACGACGTCACGCACGCGGAAGCCGCGTGAATGTTTACCGATGACGTTTGCTCGGGACCACAGAGATGTGCTAACCACACCAGCTAACGAGATGCAGTAGTTACTTTAAAGTTGTACTTTTTACAATACCTTCGGGATAAGTGGGCTAACCGGGTAAGAAGAACGCGTTTGCTTTTCCCAAGCATTGACTGTGGTGGTGACAATATGCTATGTGCTGTATAATATATGACAATGGCTACAGTAGCTGTTAGCTTAGCTCCTCTCCCTCTCTGATGCTGTGGTCTCCAGCCACAAAGTTGTTTTGTTGGCACTGAATTGGTTTACTGTTGACATCGATGCATTGGCATGTCACGACGATTCATGTATGGGGAGTACTGATGAGAGACGTATACGTTCATAACAAAGAAACGACAGCTAGCTCAACTATGTCTAAATATTACTCTGAGTTTGACACATGAGCAGCATGCTTGTATGTCTGAAATACAGCCAAATCACATCGAATGGCACACAAATAAAACATACGTGGTCCGGTCTTCTCACTACGCAAAGTGCTTGCTGTAAAAATCAGGACTCGCTCCATTTACATGCAAGTGTGTTGGAGACGATTGGAACATCTGCAATGAACAGGACTTGCCCCAGTTATATGGACGGACTGATGTGTAGGAATCGTTTGGAACATCAGTAATGATCAGGACTTGCCCCAGTTATATGGACTGAGAGATGTGTAGGGACCGTTTGGAACATCTGTAATGATCAGGACTTGCTCCAGTTGCTCCAGGACTGAGCAGTCTGTTGGAACCAGTTCTACCATCTTCATGACATTAGCCTACATGTCAGTGAGCTGCCGTTGTTTTCTTGGTTGAAATACCTTCACATCATGGTGATACGGAATATGGATGTAGTCATTGCATTGTTATACAAAGTTGCATATAAAGTTGTAATGACAGGGCAGTTGTCTATTCACATTACATATACTAGCTGAACATCAACTTGAACTTCATCTAAGCAATGACTATGCCGCATGGAAAGCAGACATATGTCTCCATTTGGAGACATGCTTGTCGGCCCATCAGATGGCTAGTCCTTTTAATAATGATATTGAAAAACGTGAAACAATAAAGAAAGATGTCTCCATAAACTGGCCTGTGTGTGTGTGTGTGTGTGTTTTGTTCCATGTGACCCAAGACCGGGGCAAGATGTTGGAGTCCTATGTCACGCCACTCCTGATGAGCTATGTCAACAAATACATAAAGAATCTAAAGCCTTCAGACCTGCAGCTCTCCCTCTGGGGCGGGGATGTGGTGCTCAGCAAGTTGGATCTGAAGCTGGATGTCCTGGAGCAGGTATGCTATGTTGTACTATTTCTCATCATGCATTGAGACATTTAGCTACGATTTGTCTGGCAAGTAGAGTGACATTTTTCCACAAGCCAAGATGAACTGGGCTTTGGTATTTTGGTGAACATTTTGAATTTGGTTGAGTGAACAATATGACATGAACATTGACTGACCGAGGGACCACATTACCTTGCATATAACCCGAATGTATAATATATGTTTTACTGAAATGATTTAAAATGGTCCCAGTTTAAATAGCATTAACTGTTGGATGACGAAAAACTCCCAGTACACCAAGGTGAACCCCTTCTGGCCAATCAATTGTTCTTACATTTCTATCTGAAATCATCATGCTCTACCAGTTATTTTGTTTATCGTTCAAAAGTGTTACGAATGCCTCCATATAGCCTACATCATTTGCAACAACAGACCATAAAACACGTTTCGGTTCACCAGAGAGATGCTGATTCTGCAACACGGTTATGTTGACTGTGAACATGTTGAGAAATGTACTTGAATGTTTTACCTTCCACAGCTTTTTGTAACAGGCTGTACATTTTTATCGCTGTCATAGCTGGATAGGATCAATGTTACTTTGGCTCAAGTTCTTCAGTTTCAGAAGAGCTGTCCAAAATACTACCTAACACAACATCAATTGTGATACAACTTGTTATTGCATGCAGCCTTAAGAAAAACTGGCATTAGGAATTTGTGTTGAAAACTTGGCAGTTTACTCAGTTTAGGAGTTTTGTAGCCCATTTTGCTTTAACATTTGGAAACTTTTATTTTAAGAAGAGTAAATGAGAAAACCTACTTTTAGGACTACTGTTGCTACTACTTCCGTGGTGGTATTAGACAAGTACCTTAATATGTTTTAATTATTAGTATTTGTTCTAAATGAGCTACTTGAGGCAGAGTTGTAGGTAACCAGTTTCATGATTTAATGGGTGGAAGAGTAGTTCAAGATGCAGGCCAACCTTTTCCCCAGGCCTCTGAATAAATCTAATTTGGATGTAGCTGTAACATATTTGTAATGTGTCGGTATTGGACGGAAACCTTGTTCCAACCTTAAAACACACAAATACCATGAAGTAACATGCACCGACTGAGGTCAAGCTGAAGTCAAAGTTCTTGCAACTCTTGGCCCACTTTCCAACAACCTTATGTCTTCACAGGAACTGAAGCTCCCCTTTACCTTCATGAGTGGCCATATCCATGAGCTGCGTATCCATGTGCCATGGACCAAGCTTGGGTCAGAACCCGTGGTCATCACTATCAACACTATGGAGTGCATCCTAAAGCTGAGGGATGGAGCCCAGGTGAGTTCAACGCCAAAGCCGATGTCACAAACTTTCAACCGCGTATGCTGTCTCATTCATAGTAAAAGGGCGTTGTAGAGACCTCAGGGCTTTTACTGTGGAATGTTAAACATGGAATGATGGAAATGTCTTTGGTCACAGTTGGTCACTGTAAAGGGATGTTCAAATGTTAATGATTACTTAAATGGTGTACATTTTAATTACATGTCATACTTATGTTATGAAGGCGGTATTGGTACTCAGGTTCACTGTGTTCCATTGATGTGGCATGTTGCCTGAGTTCTCTGCCGCTCTGATTAATAGCATCTGTAAAGAGTTGTTGTAAGTAATGCAACTGCAGTCTGATAATCACAGGCTATCCGTAGGCAGGGAAATGTTTTACTACAGCTACAACTAAACAACTAAACCCTACTTAACTAAACCCTATCCATCTAGTTCTGGTTTGGCTCGACATTGCTCAAGCATGGATTAAAAGTTGTTAATATGACATGACTGGTTAGCATTTGCTTTTATCTTTCTGATCGGTGCCTACTTACTCTTGATGAGTTGGGTCCGAGAAGGAATGCCGTGAAGTAAATGAGAAAACAAAACAAAGAAACTGAAAGCAAATAAATCACGCACCGTTTAGGCAAAAGAATGATGTCATGTCTTTTGTACAGTGATTTGTATTTTGATCTACATTTTGAAAAGCTTCTGAGAGGGAAAATGGAGAGCACATTGGCAAGTGCTGCAAAGACTGGGAACGCGTTTGAAAGATAAAAGTGTGTCATGATTCATTCTACCAGGATTAACTTTTTGCAAATGGTTTTTACATTTATCAAGAGAAGCATCTGTCTTCATGTTTGAACCAGATGGGCTTCAGTTCAAAACAGATATTGAGATTTCTGTTACCTCCTTTCAAATGGTCCTATTTTACACAAATTCTATTATCGCAAAAATCCATTAAATACCTCACATTTATCATAAATACTGTAATTCTTAAAGCTGTGTCTTGGTGGAATAAATACAGTTCAAATCACAAGTTTTTCTGTTGAAGAAGATAAACAAGACATCTTTTTTTCTAATGTTATAGTCTTAAAAAGTAAAAGTTGTTCACAAAGTCTCTCGATGTAAAGTGTTTTATTTTTTTTTTGTCTTAGTCCTTGTAGGTAATCAGAGCGAGAAAAAAAAAGTTACCTTGAGCAATGCCATGCCCAAATGGAGACATGAATCTGAAGACAATTAACCCAAGAGCAATATTTATATTATTGTGTTTAGGTAGTTATGATTATAAATATTTTCATTTTTGAAGTATGGTGTATGAAAGACATTTTTCTTAGATTTATTTATGCAGAAGAGCCTGCCCCTACCTCTGCCACCCATGAATCTCAGCGCTGGCCAGTATCCCAAGGTAGACATTTCAAGGCCAGATGTCCCAGGAGAAACACATTTCAAGGGAAGTCAATTACAGCTAATTATATAGACTGCGGCAAAAAAGATTTGTAACACATGAGCTGCACAGACCTAATGGTAAATATCATAGTAAGCACATGGCTACTGCTCAAGTGATCAGGTTTCCAGCTAAATGGGCCTTTTAACGTTGTTTTTACACTGGCTTATTGCGGAGTAAATTCAAAACAAGTATTTGTAACAGCTGTGCTGCAACGCTCCCAGAGAAAAGAAAATAATTATTTGGAAAATTGCTAATTACATTTCGGACAAATTATTCACTGCTATGCACACCCTTGAGACCCATTATGGAGTGGTGCCAGACCTTCAGCGCAAGTCCTTGTAGCGGGAGGAATTTTAAACGAGTCGCCGCGCTGTTTCCTATCGGGCCTTGACCGACCGCTGTGTACTCCAGCCAAGCAAATCGACCAGATTTCCGTTACATTCTGTAATTAGTTTACGCTATAACGGGAGATATTAATTACATGTAAACTTGTTTTAACCCACGATTACAACGTTGTAACATTGCTTGCCGGTTTTCTTTACGGTATTGGTATAACGGTAACCTCTGTGGTAGGGTCGCGTTCTTGGAGCGTCAGAAATTAATTTTTAATCCCCCAGGTTAACCACCCCACTATATTGCACACGTGATGCTCTCGGACTGAATTCAATTTTAATCTGCTTTCCGCTGGGAAATGCAGTAGATTTGGCATTGGCTGTGTTTGGCGCTAGGGCTATCACAGTGAGAGAGCCAACCAAGTAATTTCAATGGTGGCCAATTGAGCAAAAAACCTGAAAGTTGTGATTGTGTATGGAAAGTCTTGCACTCAAAGTTTAGTAGATTAACTGGTGTTTCTCTTGTCCAGCAGAGACAGGAACTTTGTGGTGGACGTGGCGCGGCCAAAGTGTGGAAATGATGAATGATATAATTAATATGGTTTGTTTTCATAATTACTGTTAAAGCCTCGGCCCTGGCCTGTGTAAACACCCATGCCTCCTTTGAAGTTCATTAAGGTCGTATAATTTCACTAGAATTATTCGGGGCTTTTTAATGTTCTTGTTTCCCCAAGAGAGAGGAACTGGATAGTATTAAGGATATTCAAGTTGCTGAATGGGGCCCATCTGCAAAGCACAGCGAGCTGCGCACGATTATAGTTTCCAGCAAATGTGGAAAACTGGGCACTTTGCAGCACTTGTAGATTATAGCTCCTTCTGCATTCTTACTCGCTGAAACAGGCTGTAACGAGACATTTTTTTGTCAGTTTGTCATTGAGACTTGACTTACTTTTTAAGACAGTTAAAAAAACGAAATGCACAAAGTGTCAATTTTGCATCCGCGCTCTTAACTTGAATTATGTAATTTACCCATGTAGTGATGTGCTATAAATGTTTTATAGCTTTCAGAACACTGGCATTTTGTGAACTTGAATCCGTTTCTCAGAGGTCCATTGTTATGTGCGTCATCATTTTGCCTTATAGTCTTTGTTTTGTTAAGGCTGGAACTTGTGATGGTTCATGTTGGTGGTGAATTATTAGTGTGGACATCGCCATGTGAAATTAGGCTAAGACTTCCTCTATGCTTAAGAGCTCACTATATGTAACAGGAGATTGGTCATGGGGATGAAAGGGTTTTGTAGTAGTCAAACTAAACTTTTTCCTCTTGTGCAGAGGCACTCTCAAAGTGTCTCCCATGTCTCTCTTGAGTAATTCGATATGAGTGTGCTGTTTGATCTTTGTCCATAAATTAAAACCATAGTCGGAATTAGCTAAGAAATGTAGGGGATGAAACAATGCCTTTAGATCTATCATGCCATGCAGTGGTCCTATGGAAACTACGGTTATAAATAGACTTCATGATAGGAGTTGGCTACAGTCTTTAGAGTTAGCGGCACTAGACCATGTAACTGGCATCCCAAACAACTAACTATATTTGGTGCGTTTAATTTCTTACATTAGGCGGAGTTGGCGTCTAAAGGTTTCAATTTAAATATGGGGGGCTGTTTCTAGTCTGTGGTATGATGCCGGGCATGTGGTTTTAAACCTCAGAGCCTTCAAACTTTACACCATTATGAGCAGACTGATGAAACCTTTCACGGTGGAAAATATTTCTTCAGAGTTTATTGTGTGGCTGTTTTGGGGAATTTTGCTCTTTTTATATTTGCAAAATCGGCAGTTGGCAATCATGCTACAAACTTGGGGACATCGTGTTTTCCGACATCCCAGTAAACCACTCCATGTTAAGGAGCCAATTTACATTGGGCAGAGATAGAGGAACCAGCTGGACAACAGTTAAAGTGAATGCTAATGCTCTCAGGCACTCTTTTCTTTGCATATGTGACAAAGATAAGGGCTCGGGTTTACACGGAGGCCCGTTTTTTAGGTTTGGCTCGGCACCACGCTTGATCTGGACGTTTTATGGCTGCTGAGTACATTTATCCCCGATGTGGAGATTCTGATTGATGCATTGCCTCAAGATGATTCGGGGGGGAACGTGCCTCAGAGTCTTGTCGGTTTGGCATGGAGTCCCCAACGTGGTCCTTGCTGCTGCTATGTTCCCTCTAAACTATTTTCAAGGGCTTCACACCACCAACCCTTATTGCGAATTAATAATGGATAATACATGTGATTCAGGGAACCCCCTTTTTCCATTCTTGAAGACTTCTTCGAGGCCATGGGCTTTGGTTCCACCACGGGATTTACCCAGATAACCGACTGCTGGGCTGCTTTTGCGCTCTGGGGTTTTCACGAAGCAAAGCCGTCATGTGACCTGAAGATATTTATACCGAGACGCATTCCATTTGAATAATTGACAGGTTTGAATTACGCCCTGTAAACATCACCGTAGGTCTCGAAACGCTGTGACCTCCCCTGCACCGTTTAGTCTTCCTCCTGTAGCTTCTGTTTTGTGGATGCTACCGCTGTACCAGTTGTGGTTTCCCACCCCGAGTTGAATCCACAACCCAGCGCTAAGGCAGCCCAGGATGTATGCGCTGCTCCACAGCTGTCAAAGTGCACAGACCCTTGTGGTAAACCCTTCCACTTGAGCATTAGTGTATGGTTGACATTGTTTCACTAGAAACCCAGAGCCAAAATCACATTCAAGAATTGGAATCAAGTAAACTGATGGTTTGGGTATCGATTTGAACTAGATTTGAACCAAGTGACTGCACCACTGGGAAGACTTTCAACTTGCAATCACAACAACATTTCGTCTCCTATATTTAAGAAAGGCTTCAACGGAGTCAAGTACCGATCTCCAAAGTGCCCGGCCTGCTCCCATCACTCAGAAAACACAAAGCACAGGAAAACCAGCTTGTGGAAGTTTGTAATTAGATATTACAAACTGGATAATCTTTCTCCCAATGCCATCCGGAAATCTTTCCTTTGATTCCTCCGCTCTCAGGGAGCCAAAGGCTTACAGAGATTCCTCCCATAAATCAGCGTGATCATCAGCCTGGCCGGCCTTGTCTTCAGGACACACAGGCTTTGGATAAGCTGTGTTTTTGTTTCTTAAAGTCAACCTCCTGTCCTCCTGTAACAAAACCCATTTCAGACTTGTGATAAAAAGACAGCGATGTCACAAGACCGTCGTCTCCTGAGGAAGGTTTGGGCATCTTCTCTGATGAGGGACAGAAAGTAACCAAGACTAAAACATGGGACCAAACATTAACACAGAGAGGGGTGCGATGAAAGGCAAGAAAGAGAAATGTCAACGAGAGGAAATGAATGCGTATCAAAGAGTAATCTTTAAGGGCTGTTCAGAAGGGCTGTGGCATTACTTCAGTGTAGATCAGCTTAGAATAGAGAATTATTGCAGTCGTTGTGGAGGAGGGGACACCGGATTGTTTACAATGTGTCAGACCTTCAGGTAAACTCTCATGAAAGCCAGCCTCCTTTGTTTGTTTTATGAACCCTCCCTACCTACCACTGCCACCCAGCTCCTGACATGTCCCATATGGCTCTGAATTGACTTGGCAAACGTATCAACATTTAGACAACTCTTTAATGAATGTTGTGCATTTGAACCGTACCCTTTCAAGTAACGTAATGCAATTTGATAATGACGTTACATTAATGGTGCATTTCAATATAGAGTCACTAAACTTAACCTCAAATAAATACAGAGCTACTTCTGAGGCCCCCTTTGTTTTTAAATCTTTGTTCTTAGCCTCTAACATTAGCTGTGCTGCGTCCCGATCCACTGGTATTTCCCCCTGGTGCTCTGGCCTGATTTAAAGCATCTGCACTGGGGAGCTGAGTGTGTCGTTTCAACAGAGGAACTTCTGCCTAGCCACCATTATCTGTTGAGTCAGACAGGGTACATAACTTTGCCTTTGACTTATGTGTCTTTGTGGTTTAATGACGATTGGGAGTCCTGGTGGTTTGTGGTTGCCTTTACTTCTCAGACAGTTTTCAGACACAGGAAAGAAGCTTTGGGGGAAAAAAAAAATTTCAACCCAGTGGTGTCCTGTATCAAATGAGTCAAGCACTGATCAATACACTCTGGGCAGGATGCTGCTACTTCACTGCCTAATCCCTGCTCTCAGGCCATCCGGACTACAGTCACCCCTTAGTGGAATCCATTAGATGCTTTGTGCCGCTGGTCGAATTGTACTGCGGAGAGAGATTACGTTACGTTTAGGGTTTGTTTTCATTTTACTCGGGATTTCTTAACATGGCGATTTAGAAAACTATTGCCATTATGAACACAATTGGCCCTCCCCGAGATCGTCTTTTGTTTAGATCCCCCATTCAGTGTTGTAAGGTTTTTGTGCTCCGCGAGCTGCACGATTTGCATCGAAAGTTTGAGGTATTCTTTGTGTATATTAGAGGGCCACGGCTTTCAATTCTGTTTATATGTCTTGCACAGGCTAAGGCCACCGTCGTCGGCCCATTTTTCACTACACTTCTCCCCGTGTCATCACCCATTACCACTTTTATAGAGACGGATACATCTGACATTTTCTTTTACTTTGGGTGAAACGGAGAGAGCTATTAAAAGGGGTAACACAGTAACCAGGAGCCCCTGTGTGCAATTCCTCAGTGGAGAAAGGTAGGCCTGTGTGACTCGCGCGCTACACAAACCGTGGGTGGTCCGTGTTTAATGTCTCCGGGTGAGTGCGTGCGCCATTTAGCAGACCCTCACCCCTCTGACCTATGAATGATTCCGCTCTTATTACAGAAATAATGACGCCATATAAGGCAGGGCGCTTTAAGCCAGTAAAACAGGGTTAGCACCAGTTGGTAGCTAACCACTTGACTGCGCGCGTCTTTGATGTTGCCTTCACCTATTAAAACACAATTCTGTATACCTAACATGTCAGCCTTGTTTAGCGCAGCGGAGAGGGCTTCTAAGGCTTATTAAATGGAACTAAATGTCCCCGCCGCCTTGTTTTTAGTGGGAATATCTGAATTAAAAATATGTGTATATATATAGAGTTGTTAGTATTTGCTTTTTATCCTGGCTGGGGCCAGGCCTCTTGAGATTGGCGGTAAGAGACGAAGAATGTGATATGAATAATTGAGCCACATGCCACTCTACAAGTTGGCGTGTGTGTGTGTGTGTGTGTGTGTGTGTGTGTGTGTGTGTGTGTGTGTGTGTGTGTGTGTGTGTGTGTGTGTG
>OMKQ01034915.1:3301-13744 GCA_900302335.1 Phycis phycis
ATAATGCACTAGGTGGTATTCAATCTAAAACATGTATTTACGGTATTTATTTCAGGCAGAAATGACATCCTCCACTCATACTGTGTTCTAGCCAAGTAGTATCCACATTAAGTATTTCACCAGCACAACAATCTTACCGGTGCTATCTTTCTTCAGGTACCATTTATATCCCTTGCAGTTGTGGAAATATATTTACTTTGGGTATGCTATTTTCAGAAGAAAGCTCAGAAATAGGCCTAGTGGAATTTAGAAAGAACATTATTCAAAGTTAACACTGACTAGCAAACACATTTCAGCTTCAGTCATGATGAAAGCTGGAATTGCACCGTGTTCAAACACTCCTCAAGTACAACTGATATGGTGGAACATCACTGCCAAAAACTGTGAACAAAAGACGAGTGCACAACCAACACATCTGTGCACAAAAACGATTGCAAGCACTTTTATTACAAACACTTTTACACTTTACTTTTAGTACAGTACTTGTGTGCTCACAACAGCAATCGCCTGTGATGACAAAATCATGAAATCAGAAAGTTTTATTGCCAAGAGCAGTAAAGGTTAGTTTACAGCACGATGAACTTGACTTGGTGACAGGTGCAAACATAAAAGTACCAAAAATATAAATAATAAAATATACATATACAATATAAAAGAATAGAATAGAATTTAATAGAATTGAGCCCACCTAAAGGGCGCCACCATGCGCATGAACAAGGGAGCAGGAGAAACCCTTAGAGTGAGCAGAGTGCAATATGCAGGGTCAGTTTAGATGTAGCATGTTCAACATAGATGGCTATACATAGATATCCTTGCAGCACAAGCTAAGACGCTGCAACATGTTTTGCATATGTGCAATACTGTGCAGCCGTTCATTCATTGTTCAACATTCATTGAACAAAGTCGCAAAGATTTTGCAACATCATAACCCCATTCTTCCACACAACAAAGCCCTTTTAGTTATGCTCATCCAAAGGATTCAAATGGATTAGCCATGCATCATATATCTATATCAATAATATATTAGTCTAAAGGGTGCATGTGTGTCTTGAATGTGCAGAAATATGACAAACCATGAAAGAAAAATGCAATGAAGTAAATGCTTGACTTCAATGTTTACAATATTAAACTGTTAAGCTACTATCTATTTTCTTAGCACAAAGGTCCTTAGGTACATGCTCTTATCAACCATAACTGCACATTGCTTCTCGTCCCCTAGAGTTAAATATAAACAACGCATACAACATTTGTACATTTCTGGCTCATATTTGACAGATGCTGTTTTTTTTTTTTTACACCATAGCGGTACTATCGCGATACACACGGAGGTCTCGGGTGGAGCAGCCAATCACAGAGCTCCCTTATCTGACTCACAGCACGAGCTGGAAGCACAGCGGCGTCAGCTGAGTCTAGATGTGTTGCGCCGTCGTAGCAGAAAATACAATAATTTACCCAAGAGTAAAATACGACAGTAGACTTTGCAACGTGACTCATTTCTAGTAATCACGACAGTAGTTGTGACCAGACGAAGAGCAGCAACAGATACGACTCGCAGCGGGAAAGTAGAGTTTACATCAACCCGGCAAACAAAGAGATCCCTTTCCAACGTCAACATTTTTCCTCCATATTCAATAGTTATGAGTCATGTGGCCGTCGACAATGTCCACGGTCTAGAGCAGCAGGTAAGGCCTTTAAACACGATGCAGTCTGTTATGGCGCTTTCGTCAATGGTCGGGTAGCTTCAGCTAGCTTCTTGTAGCTAAACCAGAAACGGAATGCTAACTGCCGACACACACCGCAGCTCGACCCTGGAGCGCAAGTGTATGCGTTTGCTTTCCGCTCTCATGTTAGCCAATGCGCGCTTCTACACCGCAGGCGGGGTTGAAGCGCATTGCAGGGCGCGTGCTGCCAGAGTTGTCCTCCGCCGCCTGGCCTTGTGACGCGTTATCCAGCGGATCAACTAGAAAGGTCTAGATGAGTCCGCTTGGGGTTTGATATTCCTCCGCTGTGAAGGCAAGGACGGGGGAAAAAAAGTTCCTCCTCCGTTTGCGCTCTATGCCTGAGCTTTGGTGTGTTTATGCCTTGACATGCTAAGCTGATGCTACGTTGATAGATGGCACAGGGTGCGCTTGTTCCCCTGGCCATTGTGTGGCGGAGAGAGGGAACGAGGGGCGGGGCTAACCAAGTTGACGTTACGGAACCGTGCTCGCAATGGTTGCAAGCACGTAAACAACTTGTGATTGAAATTTACGCTTTATACATGTAAATATAAACGCATTTCAGATCGAAATAGGTTGCACACGTCGAATGATGATTTAAACGTCAAAAGATGTACATTTTACATGACTATCTCACGGTTGGCGACATGCACTAGAATGCCAGGCTTTGTTTTGCCCCGCGTGAGTAGAGATGTGGGAACCAGCGGCCCGCTCAGGCTGCGTTATGAAGCGCCCCCTGCCAACAGCATTACTGCGTTTGTTGTGCAGATAAAATGGAGGTAGGATGAAGTCTGAGCTGGTGGAAGCACTCAGGAGTGCGGTGCATCAGAGCTTCTCCAGGCTGGCTGGTGGTGGAGACGGCCTTCCATCATGACCTCCAACTATTGTTTTTTCTATTTTTCTCTTTCATTTGTTTATTCCTTTGATCTATGCACATTCTTATGTAGTTTGCATGAATTTATTCATTAGCTGTTTCAAATCAGCAGATCATCAATAAATTACCATCTAACACGTCTGTTTAACTCATCGTTACTGCATTGTCTTCCACATCAACATATCATTTCACTGTGCGTCGCTATGAACTCGGCTTGGTGGACAACGAATTAAGAAAAATTCACAATGGCTATTTGGCTTCGTGCCTTGTTGACGGGTTAGCATCGTCACCAGAAGTATCGTTACCCCCCGCTTGCAGAAACGAGATCCCTCTGAATTCAAGTAGAACAAGATGGCATGGTTTTTATAGATGCCAGACAGGAAATTCGGACAAATCAGACATTTGATTAACCATCAGATCTATACACCCCTCTATTGGCTGTCGTGGCGCAGAAAAAGCTCTTTGTTGACTGACTCGAGGTGGTTGCTTAGGTGTGCAATTGTTGTATCTTTGTTGTGGAACTCACGTTTTGTGGATACTAATCTTCTTAAATAATTCATGCCATCATCATGAACTACGAGAATGTTACTGTAGCTCATGAATATAGCTTCTACATTTACATTTACATTGAGGGCATTTAGCAGACGCTTTTATCCAAAGCGACTTACAAAGAGTACATTTGTCATCAATATTACTGAAGCTATTCAGGGTTCCCCATCAATCTTTCAAACAAATCTTTGAGAAAGAGGCAAGCAAAAGTTTAGGGCAGGGGTGTCAAACTCAAACCATGGAGGGCCGGGCCACTGCACGTTTTAGATGTTTCTCTACTCCAACACACCTGATTCTAATGATCAGCTGATCATCAAGCTCTGTAGAAGCCTGGTAACAATCCATTCTTTAGAATCGGGTGTGTTGGAGTAGAGAAACATCTAAAACATGCAGGGACACCGGCCCTCCATGGTTTGAGTTTGACACCTGTGGTGTAGGGTGTACCCTAAAATTTGAAGTCAATTCACCATTTCAAGTCGACACAAAATCTGTCAAATAGAAGAATCATGCATTGTAATAACAAAATCAAACATGTCATATAGAATGCTGTGGACAATATTTGAGAGCTAGAAAGATGTTGAAATGTTGTTAAATGTTGAAAATAAACATATAAATATCCACAAACACTTGCGTTTCTCTTCCATTGAGAAGTGCTGTATTTAAGCATCTGTGGTGTAGCTTAGCAATATGTGATTGAGTGTAAGATGGCTTCCCTTAACCAATCAGATTTCCAAACAAATTACACGTAAATTGTGGTTCTTAGAGCACATAGGTAGGCTATAGATCTTGCCTACAGCACATCCTAGTAGGCCTACATCCATTGCATTCGGCTTACATATGAGCCATTGGTAAGAGAAAATAACAAAATGTTTGTATGTAGGATGTAATGAAAGCTCTACAAACAAAAACATTGATGGGTGAACACTGCAATGGTAAGAAAAGGGTGCTCAGCAGTGATCTTCAACAGGGAATCAGTGGAACAATTTGCAGTCCCAAGTAAAGGGATGTGACTCAACATTTAAATACCACAATGATGGTCTGGTCAGGTTCCAGCAGTTCGCTCGACCTGCGATGACTTGGACAGCAGAGTCATGCTTTGCTCCCTGCTTTTGATTGCTTTATTGTGGCTAGCTTGCTGTGGACGTTGTGTGCTTTAAATACATGAGCGTGCAAATTGTTAATCACAACAGGCAAGGATTGCACACACAATTGTGCTGGTGAAAATAATTCTCAGTCAGTACTCGGTAGTGTATTTTCACTGTTTGTTCTATATGCTGAAACATAAAATTAACATGTACCTTTTTTAGTCAGTCCAACACACGCTCCTGAGATAGCCTTTTTCCCACAAAAAGGATTTTTGTCATATGACTGGTTATATTAGTTGTTTCCTCCATTTGTATGATTTAATTTATGCCTGTGATGTAGGACTGAAACACTTTAAACAGCTGAGTATTTTTTGTAATAAATTTCATTGCTGCACAAATGGAAAATGAATAACAAAATACAAAAACACATTTGTATCGGCCCAGAATTTCCTAATGGGTGCATCGGCCTATTTTATAGTATATTAGGCCTTATAGTATATTAATAACCTATATTTTAAATCAAATTGAATGCATTTACTGACATGAATGGACACCTTGAGGCCTTGCGTATAGACAGCTGTGGGTAACCCTGATATTTCTCCTGATTGCAGTTTTTAAAGAATAGCATTTCCTATGACTTATGATAGTCATTAGTTTTTCCCAGGATGTATTTTGTGAGCGGCTTGATTGAGTGAGTTGAGAGCACCCAGTTATGTGGCATTGTGCCATGGGGTACATGTGCACTAATCTGTCCTGTGTTCCCCAGCTGGCTGTCCTGGACTTGGCTGCAGCAGAAGGGCAGGGTGGGGGCACTGGCAGTAAGTACTCGTCCTCGTATTTTAACTTATTAGATATCCTTCTGGATGCTTATAGAGTTCAAGCCACCGTTGACCCAAACATCATGCAGATGTTTTTTTTGTGCGATTAAAATATATGAACAAACTAAACTTACAATTTAGCTTAAAAGGTGTTGAAACCAGACTCTTTCACCCTCCAGGACGATACATTCCTCCACATTTAAGGAACAGCGAAGTTTCCAAAAATGGTGAGTCTTAACCAAGCTCATATACAGGCCCAGACAAACCACAATCTATATTACTTCTTAGTGTAATATACTCCCCACAGAGTCCCAATGGTAACTGGCCTGCCATTTTAAAAAAATGTGTGAAAACATTTGTGCATATAGCTTATGAGCTATCTGCAAACATGCTCAAATCAACATAGTCATCTTTACTTCCTCCATAATCCACCTGTCAACTGCTCTGGTCCAGCTGTCGCATTAACTCCGCATTTCTGTGCATGAAGTCAGTGCATAATATGCTTCCTTAAATTTTTTAATAGTCCCCTTAAACTAGGATCACTTAGAAAATTTTCATTTTTAAACTCCTTTTAAAGGGTTTCTATTCTACCATCAAGTGTGATGTTGTTTACAAGCCTTTTCAAAATGTCTCCTTATGTGACCACCCAGATCTATGATGGGTACATCATTCCACCAAGTTGGTACAGTTCACTGGGCAGGGTGGTATATCTACCATACCAGTTGGCACAGTCCATGGGGACAGGCTGATCTATCAATTCTACCAGTTGTTATAGTACACTGAGTAGGGTGGATGGCTGGTCTATCTATCTTACCAGTTGGTACAGTCCACTAGGTAGGCTGAAAGGCTGGTCCATTTATCCTACCAGTTGCTACAGTCCACTGGGTTGGCTGGTCTTTCCATCATATATATGGGTAGACGTGTGATGTCAAAATGGGTAATGGTTACAACAGGTGGTACCTGACAATAAAACAGTGGCCCTTTTTATAAACGACAAGAAAGATGATTTATTTTGAAACATGCTGTTGGTAAGATTTAAGAGCTATAATTTGAATTTAGTGTAACGTAGTGTCAGAAATGGCAGCCATCTGTCAGCGTTTAGTGAGTGAAATGCGTCAAATGACAATATTTGTTTGACTGCGCCTGCCCCTGTATGAGACCATTCATATTTTAGACCGCTCCCGGCCCATTTCCGATCAGGGCATCTCTTCCCTGATTAGTTCAGAGAATCCATCTCGCCTGCCAACCACAGGTGCGTGAAATGCAACACTTCTGAGACGCAGGGGACATTATTTTTGGGTTGTTATTTTCAAAATCTTGCCCTCTTCCACTCTCTTTACAGCTCTCAAAGCTTACCTCCAGCAGCTTTTAATTGTTGATTCTAATTAAATGATTCCATGCCAGTTAACCTTGCTAGATCTTCTGGCTCTAATCCTGTTCAGCATTGTTAAACACTGGATTGAACTCTACAGAGTGAAGGTGTTAGAACTGAGAGTGAACATGTTATTGTTACTGAACTCTCCTCCTCCAGCAGATGGCCCTCTTCCACCTTCAGCAGGAGGTCTAAGGAGTAGTGCCCTTTATTACACAGTTGGCATAAGATAAAATATAGAAAGAAACATAAATAGTTCTATTTGATCTCCTGAATAACAGCCCCACAACAGCTGTCCTTGCTTCCTGGCTGTTTGATTGGTAGACAAATTAACTCTTTTTGTTGTTTGTTGTTGTGGTGATTTATGTTTCTACCTTCATTTATTGATTGATTTGTTTCTAGCAGGAAATGCATTTTCTGCTGGAAGACAGGCTGGCTTCGCAATGACTCCTGCGCCCAACTGTAAGTTTTAGTTGTCCTGGACATTTTCTAGCCACCAGCTCAAACCAATATGCAGAAATAACCCGTTTCCCCATTTTATATTTGGAATTAAGGATTACATGTGATGACTGCTGTCAATATTTTTCTTGGTCATTGAATATTTTTAAGGCCATCCTTAAAAATATTTCTGTTTGCAGTAACAACCAAAAAAAACAGAAAAAGGTTGGTAGGTAGGTCTATATTTTTTTTCAAAATTCTAAGTAAAAAAAAAAGTAAAATTTTTTGGTCATGGCGAATACGTAGCTATGAATTTAAACAAATGTGCATATCATGGCGTCACTGACTGGGTCTCCAACCCGTAAATGTTTAGTGGTCTCCTTGACATCAGTCGACACGGTCACTGTAACACTCGAGGGGAGAAGGGATGGGTAAAGATCTGGGCACAGTTCTTCCAGAACTTTGTGTCACGCTATAGCAGAGTCGAGATATTTCAATGCCTTTTTTTTAAATGTATTGCTACGGTGCCTGAACCCGAATAACTTTGAACGGTGACCGCAAACATTTTCTTTACTGCAGCCGCAGCCATCATAACAGACAAGCGCGAACCGTTGATGAAATGAGGCGAACATGCATAAACCATGCAGAAACCAATGGTGTAAACATAATCAAAGATGACGCCACAGGTTTTTATATAAAAGAACGTAGCCTTGTATGTAGGCCCGTGTATGTAGGCAATTTATGTTCACAATACTTCTACTTCTACTTCTACAATACTACTACTAAAATATTAGGGTACTAAAATATTATATAGGGTTTTATTGTATTTGCATTAGTTATTTCAAGAGTTAAAAAAAACGGTCGGTCTTAACGCAAGTTCACAACCGGCAAGTCGGTTGGACCAAAAGGGAAATAAATTATATTTGGGTCGGTCGGGTTACGGCAAACCGAAATATTTTTAAGGATTGCCTGCATGACAACATGGTGGCGAGTTCAGTCACCACGCCCCTGCTCATTCTGTTGGGCTTTTTTATTTATTTTATTTTAGTGAATGAACAAAGAATCTGGTTATGGTTGTCTGTTTAAGTATCACTTAACCACAGTAAAAACTGGTTAATGGTGATATGGTAGAGCAACCCTTGACGTGTTGCTAAGAATTTATTTTCACATATAGATGGTAGAATCCACTTGACATTTGACACTTATCATCTCAGAACGTTTTGACATTAAGACACTGGGGCGTTTAGATACCTACCTTCACCTACAGGTTTGCCACAATTAAAGCATCTTGAAAACCACCTACGTTTTGTTGCGTTGAAGAGTTTTGAAAGTAACGATTTTTGTGCAGATCTGCACTGTGCAGATCTCATGAATGAAACCTCACGATGTGAAGCATGCTGTTGGCATTGTGCTCTCATTTGTTAGGCATCAATAAGGCACAGTGCTATTCCAGGTTAGAAGTCCTCTGCTAAAGTAGTTGTTGCCAAAGCCTTACAGTGCTGGCCAGAAGGTTGTATCATGTGGATGCTTCATGGCCTCAGTTTGAGAAGCCTTCTGTGTGTTGTTGACAACTGCTGCTCTGCATGTGCTGCAGATGGAGTCGGCGGCTGGGATGGCGGACGGAACACCTTTGTGAATGGATACCACGACAACCGGCTGAATGGCGCCAACTCTTTCAACCGCGGCCCTCCCCGCATGGAGCGGGGCCGCGGCGTCAGCGGAGGAGGCGGTTACCGTGGCAACAGGGGGGGCGGCTTCAACCCCATCAACCCTATCAACCCCATGCAGCCCTTGGCCTTTGGTGGCTATGAGAATAAAGGTGGGAAAGGACTGTCACTAACTGGCTGGACTGTGACTGGACTAGCTTTTACTAACTGGACTAACCAACAGCACTGTAACTAGCATGACTGGACTGTAGGCTTGGGTATCTATTTTTTCATACCTTCCTGACATTTCATCGGGGTATGCGGTATACGGGGTATTTGTAAAAAAGGAAATTATGTAAAAATAAATGTGAGAGCTGAGCTGATGATGCTCGAAGCCATTGAAGAGTGCATGACATTGTCTAGCCTACAATGCTGTGTGTCTAATATGCAATTTGCCTACTTAGGCAAATCTTAGCTAGCTGAGCTGAAATCTCTAAATACTTTTTTACATTTTTACATAATTACATTTTCTTTAGCCTGCGATAATTTCTGGCAACACACATACACGCATATGGAAAGTCAGTTTAACCTGTATCACACAACCTGTATGGCAGTCTATGTGCATTACACCCTCAATGGAGCATCACCAGTGACGCAATTCTGCGTTTTACTGTCGTGGAGCCAGTGGGATACATTTTTTAACAGTGATTCTTATCCATTGGGAACATTTTGAAACTTGAGACATACCCATGTAAATAGACTAGCCCAGGGGTCGGCAACCTTTATTATCAAAAGAGCCATTTTGACCCCTCTTCCGCCAAAGAAAAATAGTCTGGAGCCGCAAAACATAACACACCATATAAACTTTTAAAAGTTTTAATCTTTTAGATTTGACCTTTTCCAATCACAGAATATCACTCATCTTCAGTTTGGTATTTTTCAGCTTGTTTTGTGCTTGTGCTTGTAGTGCTTGTTTTGAAAATGTCTTTCGATGTTCCATTTTTTTGTTGTTCGATAATTTCTTGCCACATATGAAGCACACAGGTAAGCCAGCGTCGTTGGCGATGAAGGCAAATGAATCAGTCTACGCAGAATTAAAATCTATTTTAACTTCTGAGACTTATTCATGGTTAGTGCAGGGGCCGCACACTCCAGAAGCCGCCTGAAGGTAAAGGCGTGGGCTATAGACGGTGATGTGACGTATATTTTAGTTGACAAAATATATGAAAAAAACAGTTTAAAAAATAAGATGTTAAAGTATCGCCTCAAACCCCAAGATAACTGTGCAACAAACAGGGAAATGATAATATATAAATAAAAATAAAATGTTACCATTTTCATGGTATTTTTTTGCCAAAGGGAGCCGCTACAAGGAGGCTGAAGAGCCGCAGGTTGCCGACCCCTGTTCTAGTCCAACCGGATTTGAGTTCAGCAGAACCATGAGATGTTACGCTATGGATACGATTATGGAGCGAGTAGTATTTCCTGTGGCCACAGTAGAAATAGCTCACTTAGAGATAGATGGTAGAATGGGTGGACACGTAGGCTTGATAATCGTAGGGTATCATCATGACATACAAATCATTCGCCAATCGGAGGTGAGCATTTAAATGTCATGAATATTCATGAGTAAGAGCCGAAATCCTGCCGTTCTTCCCACCCACCTTTTTCGCCAAACTAGAACAGCCTGAAACAGGAGCACCAGGGCATGTTTTTCACCAAAACCGGCTCATTAATGAATGAATACTAGAGATCTTTATTAATGAAAAAACGATGCAATGAGACCTTGAATTTTTTTTGGTTTATTTCTTGTATTTCGTTGTATTCATTTTTCTTTGTACATTCATCATACTAGTTCAGGGTATTGTTGGATGATGTCATTGTTGTTGATAGAAAAACTATTTTACTCTTTGTATATCACCAATTTCCATCAATAAATACAT
>OMKQ01034920.1:0-10623 GCA_900302335.1 Phycis phycis
ACACACACACAAACACACACATACACACGCACACACGCACACACACTATCACTACACTTCCATCTTCCATCCATCCTGCCACTCACTTTGTCCACTTCAACCCACATCTCTCTCTCTCTCTCTCTCTCTCTCTCTCTCTCTCTCTCTCTCCCCCTCTCTCTCCCTCCCCCCTCTCTCTCTCTCTCTCTCTCTCTCTCTCTCTCTCTCTCTCTCTCTCTCTCTCTCTCTCTCTCTTTCTCTCTAACATGAGGCCATTGTGCACCTTGAAGCTAGATTTCTGCATCAAAGAAAGATAAAAAAATACATCATAAAATACTTGAAATATTTACTAAAACTTTCACACAAAAGAATGAATACATGTGTTGTATAGTACATCTTTTTTACAAGAACTAATACAATCGATAATCAATCAATCATAAATAAACATACTGTAGGTCTACCTAATATATAACAGATATGGACACAAACAATGTCACAAGGAACATGTGAACTTGATCAAACAGCCAAGTGTTCTTCTGGTATTTGTAGTGCGTTATTATTATGTATTTACCTGGGGCTTGGAGTAAACAAGTTGCTTTTAAATATTCCAATGGTTTGGAATTAGCAATTACCTGCTGCAGTTTGCCACGGGCCTTATTCACCAAGTGACCATCTTCGTCCTACTGGGCTTGCTGGCTCACCCAGCTAGTCTTTTGCATTAAAAAGCAAGCAGGAACAGAGATGGCCACCAGGTGACTAAATTCACAGGTCGCGTGACACGACCTGTTGGCATTTCAAGATTGAAACGCCCAAACCAACACTATCTTGTTGGTTTGGGCTGCAGACAAAACTTCCCAAAGAGGTGCACAAGCTAACGTCGTAAAGAACGAGAGTAGAAATGTCCCGTGCTGTAGGTGTGGACCCGCCAATTCATCTGATGGGGATGCTGAGAGACTGCTAGCATCATCTTTCTTGGGGTAATTTATTATTGTAATGACGCAATCCTTCAACCCGGATCAATGCGTGGATCGATTACACGGTGTGTTACATTTTATTTTAAGTGCTGTTTACTCTCTGATGCTCTATTGATTTGGCTCACGTGCACCGCGTGTCGAAGTCCGTTGTGACCCAGTGTAACTCTTACCACTTAATACTTTAGTGAGGAGAAATTCACAACAGTTTTGCTTTTTTTTTCGTAGGGGAATGTAGAATGCAGTATTGTGTGTATAATGTTACCATCAGCTACCTTGATGATTATAGTTCTTCTAAAGTATTTTTTAGAGGTACTTACATTTCTCTCATCCATTCAAGCATTTGAAGTAGGCTAACGGCCTTTTCCTTTATATTCTATACTGGGACATATTTCCCATTGATTGTTTTTATCTAGTGTTGATTCCAGGCCTGCATTTGTTGTGATACAAAAAATATAATACATGTATCATATACACTAACCTCCCCTTTCTGACTAATGTTAATCTGTCAGTCAGAAAGGGGATGTTCTGAATGCTAATCTGTCCAGTTGCTGTTGTTTTAAAGGCTGTTCAGCAGACTTATGTTTGTTGCTCCAATATTGATTGCATGCTTTGGTTGTTCTTAGCCTCTCTTAAAGTCGCTTTGGATGACAGCATCTGCTAAATGAATTCAATTAAAATGTGAATACATCAAAGTAAAACAGCAGTAAGTAATTTGATTGATTATAGAACAAGGTTGTTGTGATATGTTTGTTTTACACCAAACACACACCCCTCCTTCTCTAAACATGTGAAAACAGTGGGAGCCCCTTGTTTTCCCCTACACCCCTACACTAGGGATGTCCGCAACTAAGATTTTGCATAGTCGAATCAGGCCAGACCCATCGCAGACTGAATACGTTGTCATGTATTGTTTCATACATGTGTCTCAATGATGCCTCATGTTTTGTTGTACATTTGCATGGTATGAACGCTTTCAGGGTTTCACAGTTGTCTACAGAGCCCCTTTCACACGTGGTTACCAGCAAATTGCTGGGATAACCTTTCAGGCACCGCGAGTGATTTTCCCCATTCGCACATGCAGCTACGGTCTGGAACATTTCGGTCTTGCACCCTTTCACACGTGGCATATAAATGCCCGATAGATCGGTCAGAGGGACCAGTCCAGCAGATGGCGATAATGCAACATGTGCCAGCGGCCATAACATTCGCAGAGTGAGAGGCGCTCCTGTATTTTGGAACCTTTCCAGTTTTCAGCCATTCTTGAAAAAAGGAGCTTGTATGCAAACAGAAGAAGCCATATCGATGTTGTTATCGGATCACCCGACAAGGATCACATGAGTTCTCAGTGGAGCGTGGTGATTGGTTCGCTCGCTCTACGTGAAAGTGTCGGAAATGTTACTGGGTTTTGAACAGGCAAGTTGCCAGCGCAGATTTCCCGGAACATCTATCCCTGTCCCCGTCCCACATGACCCCATGCAGGACATCTTCCGGAACTTTGCGGGGTAAGACTACATGTGTGAACGGGTTGTAGGTGAGGACACTGTGGGAGTCAACAGGTGAGGTGCGTCAGTTCCACCAAATGACCGACCGCCTCTATGACCCAACACAACAATGTGACGACAATCTGCGCGTGCATTGAATTTGACTGAAAATAGAGGCTACTATTAGACTAATGTAATATAACATAGGCTAATATAATATACGGTAGGAGTCGACAGGAACAAAAGAAAGGAGAGAAATACAGGAGACATATTTACTGAGCCAACCAAAACGTGTGTGTTTCATCCCTCTTCATAACAGCACTACTCCAACCAGTCACCACAAATACAGCATCATCACCCCGTCAACACACACACCAACATCAACACTTGAAGGGGGCTTGCCCATTAAGAGCACAACATAACAGTACTATGTCAGTGTCTATGTAGCTTCCACCATATACAGTCTGTCCCCCAGAATTCACCTCACAATGTGGGGAGTCCGGATCACAAATTCGTAAAACCGGAGTGGAGATCGGGGGCATCCAACGGAGGGTCCAGGCGGGCTTTGCTGTGGTGTGGGGGAAACGCCGGGGGTGCAAACCCAACAGGTTGGTCCAGATCTAGGTGGGCTGGCTCAAGGCGGTCAACGGGAACGTAGTCCAGCTTACCACGATGTCCAGCACATGTTACAGCCGAGGACTGCTGCCTTCTATTGGTGATAAGTAGAGCTGATCACCTGTAGCTGATTTGGACGAACATGCTATAAATTTGGCAGGACCAGCGTCTTTCTCTTGCTCTCTGACGAACTGATGGTCTGTTGTTGAGTGCCAGTTGTGTGCCTGTTGTGTGCCTCGGTGTGAGAGTTGTTTCGGAGAGTCTGAGTCTTTTGTGTCTTTCTGTTGGTCCTTGTGTAAGGGTTGACATTGTGTAAGCTGCCATTTAGTTTTTTCTCTTGTTTCTCTCCTGTATTTGTCAGAGAGGAAGTTTAGAAGTGTATTTTTGCTTAAGCCTAGACTGAATTTTGGTGAAGAGACAGAGGCTCTCTTGATTATTATTTCAGCCTTGGCTACTGCAAAGCTATCACTTCATTTATTTTACAGTGTATATGTATGTAAAATAAATGTTTTGTTTTGAACAGTTCCTGTTGATAGTGTCATTGTAATCAATTTATACTGTGTTAACTCCTTTCTACATCTGATACCCATTAAGGGTCTTAACATATTTGGGGGCTTGTGCGGGATTGTTTTGACCAAAAAAATGAGTTACCCAATCTTAAGACCAAATCTTAAAGGGGTGGTGTATGTCCCTGATTGCGGTTTAATTTTGGCAGTTTTGTGAGTGATTCCACTTCAGAGTTGATAAATTGGTGTAGAAAAGATTATATTTATTTAATCGCAGTCGATTCTCGAAATCTCTTCTTAACAGTGAATGGAGAATCAGTGTGGTGGGTGGTTTGGTGGGTCAGAGTGTGCTTGTGATTCCTGGGAGGATGGCAGCTGTTCATGAGTACAGATGTAGCCTTGGCACTTCGTCACCCTCTGACTCCTGTGCAGGATGTTCGGTACTTGATTCTAGGCGAGCAAACTGAGTTGAAGTCACCAATGTCTACGTTTTTTCCTCGGAATCCCCTCCATGGAATTCTAGAATTGATGTCAGGCTAAAGGTGCGATTAGCCCAGTGTCCAGCTTGAGGCACAGGAAAAAGCTGAGGTGCGTAAAGCAGAATTTGATTTCCAAATCCGGAAGCTGGAGGCTAAAACAGCATGCACCAGCTGTTGGCAGCGGTCCCAGCAGTTGGCAGCTGTTCATAATGTGTGTTTACCACCGGTTGAAACATCTACTGAACTTCCAACTCCATCTCCAGCCCCATCTTCCTCAGGCACAACATTTGGGATTGGCAAAAACATTGCTTAGTTCTTCAATGCAGAGAAAAGTATGTGAAGTGATACTTTAGTGCATTTGAGCATGATGCAGTTGCTTTAAACTGGCCTAATGATATCTGGACTATATTGCTCCATTGTAAGTTGACAGGAAAGGGTCAAGAGGCCTTTACCGCTCTTTCAGTTGAAAACTTACATGTGACACACTTACACTACATGGAAAAGTTACAATTGGGATACTTCAGGCCTACGAATTGGTGCCTGAAGCATATCGTCAGTGGTTTCGCAACTTCCTCCAAAATCCTGCACCCAGACATTTGTTGAGTTTGCTTGGGATAAAGGAACCATTTTTGCCCGATGGAGTCTTTCAAGTAAGGCAAGTGATTTACATTCCTTAGGGAGTTTAAGAAATGTGTGTGCCAGGGCGTACACTACTTTATCTTAATGAGCAGAAAGTATCTTCTCTCTTCAGCAGAATCTCTTCAGCAAAGCAGCTGTATTGCCTGAGGAATTTTAACTCACAAGAGGGTTTTTGTATCAGGGCACCTCTTCCAATTGATCTGGTTCGATGATCCAGACAGGGTGAGGAACAGCACTAACTACCTGGCTGAGTGTAAAAGGTGTCCTGGTCATTTTGCAGGGGATTGTATGTTTCTCGAACAAAAACATTCACAGCATAAGCCATCCAAGGGTATGGGCTTGCTTAAGACTGGAAGCAGGCCATACAGCAGTGATACAGAGCCTGCCCACAATTCTCAAAGCCCTGAAAAACTCAAAACGTGTCATGTTTCACACTGCAAAAATGGCTCTTTCACCAGGAGGTGTTTAATTGATACGTACCCCATTCTCTTTGGTGATGTCCCTTCATGCACAACACTGTTAGAACATGATATTGATGTTTGGTAAGGCCTAAAAAGCAGCATGCCCACCGGTGCCCTATTGTAAAAAGGGACATGATGAAGAAGGAAGCACTTTAGCTGTTTGAGTACAGGCTGGCAATCATAGAGAATCATAGCCCCTGGAGTTCCCCGTTTATTGGCTCCAAACTTTGCCTTGACAAAATCCCAACTGAAAGGCTAACCTCCCAAAAGCACGGATGGGGCTGCCATTGGAAGCTTTCAGAGAACGGCCGTGGCCGTCCCCTTGTATGTCCATCAGTGATGTGGACAGGACAATCACCCGAGCACCCGTGTCACAGACGACGTCCAGAGTCAGTGTCAGTGATGAACATCATGTCGCCCGAAACAGCCGGCGCTCACGGCAGCTAATAGCTTTGGGGCCAAACTGTGCATGCTAATAGCGCTGGCCTGTGGGTGGCTGTCGATTGGCTGCAGCGACAACCCCGGGCAGTGATGAGTTGACGTGGACGGCGTCCAGAACAGCCGTGCAGAGTTGCCGACCGACGGAGAAGAATTTATTGGCCTATTTTCCAGAGAACAGTAATCCTTAGTTATCATGGTAGCCAAAGCTGCTTGCACCTGCGTTGGTCGTAGCTGCGGGAACAGCTCAGTGGAGAGGAAGCACAGCTTGTGAGCTAGCGTGCTGCCCATCACCTCCGAAAGGCTTGGAGTCGCCAGGGCAGAGAAAGTAGATGGTGGGGGTTGTTCAGACTCAGTGAATCCCAAAGTCTCCAGGAGGTACGTTTTCAGCACCGCGTATTTGCCTTGCTCAGGCGGGTCCTCGAGAACACTCCCATGGGCAGAGACAACGTTATAATACGCAGGAATGCCTCGGAATTGCAAATTGTGCTTCAGTCATCCGAACTGTAAGCCCGCCATTCCCAAAACCCCTGTCCTTTCAGGGAAACGTTGTCATGTTTGGAATCTTCTACAAACAAAAGGAACCCAGAGACGCATTTACTGAGCTGACCACAACGCTCGTGTTTAATCTCTCTTCATAACAAAACCACTCGAACCTGTCGCCATCATCACCGCGTCATCGTACTCGTCACACCTGCGACCACCACTTAAGAAGCGCTTGCCCATAAAAACACAACATAACAGTTTTAGGGTGAAATATGCCAGTGTCTATGTAGCTTCCGCCACAATAATAATACATCTATGACATCTAACAGTGTCTCCATAGAGTCGTAGAGCTGATACACGTGGTAAATCCTGCGTCGATAAAGAAAATGCAGCTCAATTCTAAGACACACATGTTTTTTTTTATGGGTTTAGAAATGAAGACTGAGTCAATCCCTCAAACTCACAAAAATACTTTGTATTACTTATAGGCTTTTATTTCTTTATCAGTCATTTAGCACCCCCATCCTCCCCGTGGAACGTCCCGCTGTTCTGCACGCACAACTTCCCCGGCACGACGATTCGACTGTTAAAGACTGTCGACTAAATGTCTTTCTGTCGAAGATTCGAGTTGTCAAAGTTTTGAGGTCACCATTACATCCAACCCACAGTAAAGTGATGTTAATGTGGGAAATATATTATTATATTATATTATATTATATTATATTAAAAATATTTCTTTGCAGGGATCTTTGCCTCTCTGTGTATTTCATGTGTTTTCTTGTAATTTTTGGCTTGTAATGCATACTCGGTGCTATTAAAGACACTCTGTTCTCCACATCTACGTTATCCTGAAGCCACAGTTCTGGATTTCCACTGATATAAACAAGTCGTAAAAAAAAAAGAATGCAGTTGTAAACTATCCATGGGCTACAGCAGTAAAACATATTTATCTCTATTTTCCTCCTCGAAATGATTCCCACTAAACGTGATTCCTTTCCTCTCCCCTGGAAGGGAGTACATAGAAGGAGTGGCAGAGGGACAAGGAGGAGGAGGAGGTGAAATGTATGACCCTGTCATGTATTGTATGTTCAAACTGTCACCATGGTGATGAGTATTTTGCTGTGTGTAGGGAGAGAACAGCATTGTGTGTGGCGACATCAATTTGCTCCCTGTAAAAGATGTCGGCCATTTAATTTTCCGGTTCCTTCTGCTCTGATCGCATATTTCATTGGTTGTTGAATTCATTGGATTCCTCGCTTTCATCAGTTTGAACAGCAATGTCCCACACTCCAGTTCACTATGAGTAGCTTTTACTAGAAGTATCTGCTAAATTATTGCCAAAAAATTGATTACTTTTGGTAAATCCTTAAAGTAATCCCTAAAAGTAAGTCCCAAAAGAAATAATTTACTGAATCCTTAAAGTCACCTCGACAAACAAACCAAAGCATTAAAAAGCAAGTAAGCACATTTTAAGAAATGTCTCCTAAATGATCAGCAATAAGGGATAACTCATAAAAGACATCCTCAAAATATCATTACCCCTAAAAGTAATCCCCATCAGTAATCAATTCAGGAACCCTGAAAGTTGCCCTAAAAAAGTACTTCAGAAAAGTCAACACTAAAGCCCACAACTTGCTGCTGGTCGTCCATTGAAGCCAACAGTGTCGTTGCTTAGGCCATCGGAACTGCAAGAGGCCAAGTACTGCATTCAAAACAACTCGGAACTCTGACAGAGTGAAGCTTCAGTATATTGAAAAGGAATTGAACGGTTGTCAAACTCTGGAATTACAGGACGTAAATGTGGGTATCATGTCAGCGGAGGTGGGAGTAAGTCACGTCTGCAAGTCTCAACCAAGTCAGTGAGGGGAGAATCAAGCAAGTCAAGTCGAGTCCCTGCTTTAAGTCAAGCAAGTCAAGTCATTGCGCAGGTCAGGTCACATGTCAAGTCATACGAAATTCAGAAGATGTACCCCACTTTCCATCTTTAAATCAGTAAAATGCCAGGGGTCATGAAAAGATGAGTTTTAAATTCAACACTAAGAAAAACGTTTGCAGCCTGCTTACACGTGTGGCAATCAATAACAAACCTTCTAAATTAATTATTAACAACAATGGAAAGTCCCCACTCCCCACTCTGAAATGATAATGTAGCCCTATAGCTCTATAGGGCTCTAAAGTGAGAACAAAAGCAACCTATCCCTAGTTGATTGCCAGGTTTATAGGTTCATAGGAAATATAGCCTTGGACCCAGATGAATATGGGGGCTCATGTTTTATTTGCTCTTGCATATATAACACGCAGTACTCCATGGCTGCATTATTCAGCTGACCAGGCTGCAGCCAGCCGGCATGGTGACCAGGACAATGAATATATCCCCCCTCCACATCATGAAGGCTACGGATAGACTCATCCTGGTGCTGCTCTGGCCCATGGTCAGGTAACAGTTAGCCTGCAGTTAGCCTTCCATCCCAACTGGGAGTTGAGGATGCATTATATTACATTATTTACATATATTTACCCAAGCGACTTACAGTAATTACAGTAAAGTACACACAAATTCAGTAAATAATAGAGGTAATAGAAAAATATGGAGGTAGATTACATTATTTACGGGCCATTGTTTGCCATTGTAAATGCCAATCACCTACCTGCTATTCTGTGGCTACACCCACCTGGGCAAAGCCACCAGCACTGTGAGGGTCATGTTGTTTCCACTTCCCCGGTGGTGTCGACACCTACCTGACCGGCGGACCTCGGCGTGTGTGTTTGGGACTCTGTCGGACAGAGTGGTCAGCAACACTTGCGACGTCGCGGGTGACAGCTCCTGTCTCCCCACTTCTTCACCCTCTCACACCACAGACCACACAGAGCCCTGTCATCGTCAGACGACGTTTCTGACGACGCTGCTATAGCTGACCAGCAAAGGTGAGGAGTACGCGGCTGGGGTGGGAAAACGCCATCACATGGTGTGAGCAGGACTACCTGCGGCTCGGTGTGACAAAGACAAAGAAGCTGGTTGTGGATGTGAGGGGGGGCAAGACACGGGTGACCCCTATTTCCATACAGGGGGTCAATGTGGAGGAGTACAAGTGTATGGGAGTGTCCGTTGACAATACATTGGACTGGGCTGTAGAGTACATTTACATTTACATTTACATTTAGCAGACGTTTTTGTCCAAAGCGACTTACAAAAGTATATTTGTCGGAAGAAGGTGAAACACTTCATTGCTGCCAACACAATATGCAAGTCATATGAACAAGTTTCAAGCATTCCAATTGCTAGTGAACAAGTGAGTCTTGAACAACACTTGCACAAGAAGGGCGAGATCCATCTCTGGGGATCTGAGGTGGCTGAGGTCCTTCTACTTTATGCTGAGGATATTTTATAAGTCTGTGCTGTGCTGGGGCAGCAGCCTGAAGGCAGCAGACATCAACATACTCAGCAAACAGATCCACAAGGCCGGTGACGTTGTGAAGTTGGAGCTGGACTCTCTGGCGGGTGGAGTTTATCCCCCTGGTAGCAGCTTACCATCATTTATCTATCATTTATATTCTCAACTGTACAGAACTGACTTAACATTGCAATAATTGCGTGCAGTACTTCGGTAATTCCACTTCATACTACTTTGTCGGATTGTTATATTATTATATATTCTATTATATTGTACATGTTTTTATATACTTCTTATTTCTTTTTTTATATTTCTTCTCATTTTTTTATGACATTTATTTATATTCTCGAATGGAAGCAACTGTAACGTGACCCAATTTCCAACCAATTTCTGATTCAGATTCTGAAAAGTAATCCCCAAAAGGAAACCCTAATAATAATCCCCAGAAGGCATCCGTTCGAGAACTTTAAAAGTTATTCTTTAAAACTTCTCAAAAGCCCTTTTCACAACTTGACGTTTGCTCTTCACGAAGGAAATACAAAGGAAAAACAAAAATTTCTGAAGGAAATCCCCAAAAGTGTAATTATTTGGGGAACCCTAAAAGTCACTCCTAAAATACACTTTTAAAAAGTGATCGCTAAAGGCCTGTTCACCCACCGATGAGTCCTTGATTCTTTAATTCCTTCGTTCTTCGTCTCTGATTCTAATCTGTAATAGCAACCCCCAAACATATTCCCGAGTACAATTGCAAAGTACAATTTTGTTTCAAATATTTTCCTGGTATTTACAAATGCGCTTCCCCGCAACTTCTGCATTGTACAATTTTGAGTAAACTTATTTGCTCAACTCATCGGATTCATGTAACTGCATTGTAATTCAGTTATTTTAAACCGTATTGGATGAAATGCGCTATTAAATCCATCTGTTTGGTCCGTTCCTCTCAGGATGAGAGCCCGAGATGAGCGCCCAAGCGCCTGGCGTCCGCCCTGATCACGTGACTTCACGTTCTGCTTCGCCTCACAGAACTGTCTGGACCCTCCGGCCGGTCACATCGATCTCACTGGGTGGGAGTACTTGCCTTGACAGATGAAAACCCATCAGCCAATCAGCGCAATAAAACATGTGACACCATCACAGCGGGCTGCTCAGCGGATACACAGTCCTATATGGGGT
>OMKQ01034930.1:0-10703 GCA_900302335.1 Phycis phycis
GCCTCTTCAAATTTTTCACCAATTTCAGAGCAATTACATTTATATCAATTTCATCAGTCAAACTGATCAGTCCCTCAGTCCCACCGATCAGTCCCTCAGTCCCACTGATCAGTCCCTCAGTCGCACCGATCAGTCCCTCAGTCCCACCGATCAGTCCCTCAGTCCCTCAGTCTGAACACGAGGGCTGGTCAGTCCCTCAGTCCCTCAGTCTGAACACTCTCTCCCTCAGGGCTGGTCAGTCCCTCAGTCTGAACACTCTCTCCCTCAGGGCTGGTCAGTCCCTCAGTCTCCCCCTCAGGGCTGGTGGTGCGTTTACCATTACCATGCTTACTGATATTGGTTTGGTATCGCTAACTAAAAGTAACTCATTATGATGTCATATGAAAATGTCTACATTGATCCCAGGGGAAATTTCTTGATATTATAATTAATCCGCAAGATCTGAAGGAAAATACTTTGTGAATGTAACAAAATACAAGACACAAATAGCATGATAAGACTACAAATCTGTGACTGTATGAATAAGTACAATTCTAAAAGTTCAAAATTAATAAGCACAATATGTGTTCATATGCATTGGTTTAGGGGAAGAAGCACATACATACATGTTGTTAAATGTTATATTGACAGTATTGTCTTTAGTTTTCACATCATTTAACATTCATACATGTCCATTCCCATTTCTTCCCAGTACAAAACAGTGGCGCTTCAGGTAAGAACTGTTCAAATGTAATACATGTTCCATTCTTGGAAATCAAATAATTTTGTATATATTTTGATTTAACAAAAAAACAATACTTTGATGTCCACTGTTATGTCCAACCAATGTTTAAAACCTATTGTACATCTGATATGTACAATCTAATCAGAGATGGACTAGGTAAAGGGGGGAAATTGAAGGAAAACAAAAACAAAATAGATTGCAATCAATTACAATAACATGAACCAGGCAGGTCATCTGGTCTTTCTCATGTAATCTTGGGGAGCTTTAAATCAGTGCTTTAAATCACTTGATTCAAAGTTAATTCCTCCATGTCTCTCCATGTCTTTAATTTGATGCGAAGGACCCCAACAGAAACCGCATCGCACAGTGGTTGCACCAGGCAGCGGTCAGCGGCATCCTTGACCTGTCTCACCCCATGAGTCCAGAGGCAGCACAGGGAAGCTACACCATCACTGCTTGGACTGACAAAGGAGAGGAGATCTCTCACTCCTTTGACATCAAGGAATACGGTCTGCCCCTGATTGCAACAAATACACGCGTACATGCACGCACATACACACAAAATATATTATTGTAGATTAAAGCAAAAAAAAAGTTTGTAATTGGATTTATACAATTTTTCATGCTTAGAAATTAATTCTTATTCTTGTCTTTTCAGTTTTGCCAAAATATGCAGTCAGCATTAGACTACCTAACATCATTAATATTTTACACCAAGAAGTACCTATATACATTTGTGGAAGGTGAGTGTGTTCAATGTTGAATTCATGGCAATTCCCTTGAGTGAGCATACATGCATGCCTTGGGTTATTGTTGCTTCCTCCTACAACATTCCACTTCCCTACATGTTGCCATTTTGTTGACAGATACACCTATGGAAAGCCAGTCCTTGGCTCCATCAAGGCAGTAGTTTGTAGACGATCCAGACATTATTGGCATTCATATGCAGAGGGAAAAGACATGTGTGTGACATCAGAACTGCAGGCAAGTGGCATGCAACAAGCCATTGTAGCCTACATTAACCTCACTTATACTAGATATTTGTGAATGTCATCTGAATTGGGTGTGGTAACCCAAACATTTGCAGAACAGATAACTAAATTTTTTTCATTTGCCTTCTATATATTAATGCTGATTATATGTAAAATAGAATTTAGTTTTAGAATGTCTTTGGACAATATAAACTGTTTGGACACTCCTAGACGGACAAAACGGGCTGTGCAACGCATATCATTTTGGTATCAGCATTCGCGCCAACGGAATATATGTACCGAGACATATTTGAGGTGGAGGCTGAAATGGAGGAGCATGGCACTGGTAGGCATAGTAACAATTTGTCTTTTCTTTTGCGTACAAAGCAAGACATGTCTCTGGTAGTGTTAAATGGTGACCATTGCCTGTTTGCCAATACCAGTTTTCTGCCTTTTTGTAGGGGTGATCATTACAGGTAGTGGCCAAACGGCCTTCTCTGTTAATGTCAGAACACTGAAATTTGTGAATGTCCTTGCTGCCTATAAACAAGGAATCCCATTCGAGGGCAGGGTAATGAATATTGGCAAATCGACAAATTACACACACACACACATATATATATATAATTTCTCTATATAGAAAATAAATGTGTGTGTACATTTCCTTTTAGATCGAGTTAACTGGCACAGATGCTAACCCAGTGGATGGGGAGGCTGTGTATCTTTATGTGGACGTCCACAAATCGTCAAACTACAATCTAACACTTCTCACGCAGAGCGACGGCCTGGCTTTCTTTTCCCTGGACACCTCCTTGTGGAGCGGCAGTGTCTCTCTTGTGGTTTGTCACAGTGTCTGTCTGCTGTTGTTTGCGCCGTTGATTTTCAGCAAGAAGGTTCAGGGTTCAAAAGCGTCTAGGTCCTTTCTGTGAGTTTGCATGTTCTCCCCGTGTTCACATGTGTTTCCCCTGGATGATCCAACACCAAAAGTCATACATGTTAAGTTATTACCACCAGTGCTGTTGAGCCTGGTACTGGCAGTGACCTCCTAGAGAAGTTGTTCAGATTTAAATTTCACCAAGGGGAGATTCAAATATAGTATTTTTGTATTTAAATATTTGTTTTGTTAATTTCATAGTTTACCTTTGTCCTGTGTTGTTCTATCTCCTCCTATAGGCCAAGTCTACAACCAAGGAAGAAGAGGTGCCATACACGCCCAGGAAGCGCTTGCCAAAGTACGGTACGGCCGATCTGACCATCGTACCCTTCTACTCTAAGAGCAAAAGCTTTGTGAAAATCTTGGAGCACAGCCACAAGCTCCTCTGTCATGTGGAGTCCAAGGTGCGTGCCGAGTACATCATTCAGGGCTCTGAGCTGAAGACAGGACAGGAGGAGCTGCACTTCCACTACATTGTGAGACAATGTTTTCAATTATGCTTTAATACTTGGAGGGGAACCGCCACACTTTATTCACGCTTTATTCATAAAAAAAAAACATGAACACGCTCATGTTAAAAAAGTAAGAATAAATAAATAATAATAATATTTATATATGCAGTATTTATATATGCAGTATGTATATATGTATATATTTCTCCAGCACTCTCTCTCTCTATCCATCTTCCCATTAGGTGACGTCAAAGGGTGCAACAAGGCACTATGGACATCTGCCAGTGGCTGTAAAAGAAGGAATCGGTAAGAAATCCTTCTATAGATATTAAAATAATAATTCAAGGTTAAGTAAACCCCCAAACCTCCCACTCATGTGGGAGGTTTGATAGCATTTCTGTGTTATTTTGGGCTAAAATGAATGAAGTGAAATGTACTACTTCTGACTGTAATGCTGTAATACTATAATGCTACTTCTGACTGAAAGCTCCTAGTCAGAAATCAGCAGCTTTCTATTGGCTGCACACCCTTGCATGAGCTAGTGTGGTGTTCATTTTTAGAAACGTTTGGCAATGCCCTTCCCACTCCTACAGGACCCATGTCCATCCATCGTAACGCCGTTACCACTTTGGCCTCATCATATCGGAGTTTCCATTTTTGGTCGACCCTTTTGTATTGCTGCTATGACCTTCCATGCCTTGTTTCCCCCTTCCCTCCCATCCAGTAAACAAAGGACTGCTGTCCATCCCTCTGCTTGGGAGCACTGACCTGAGCCCATATGCCCAAGTTGTGGTGTACACCTTGATGCCAAGTGGGGAGGCGGTGGCGGATAGCAAGGACTTCCCAGTTAACCACTGCTTCAAGAATAGGGTGCAGCAGGCTTACCAGCAATCTCAAATGGCTGACAAAGCACTCCTTACGTTTGTGACAACAAAACATAGAAGCAGATGTGATCCTTTGCAAGTTGTGGTTTCTAAATGAGTATACAAAAAGACAGCAATAGTCACTATAAATGGCAACTACCAATAGTAGATGGCATTGTAACTGAAGTTTACAGAAGCATGTTTACAAAAATCAAAAGAAAAACATATTTTCTTGCTATGTTCAGGTGAACCTGAAGTTCTCAGCCAATCGGGAGTTGCCAGGAGAAAAGACGTCGTTCACCTTGGAGAGTCAGCCTGGTTCTTTGTGCTCCGTCAGGGCTGTTGACCAGAGCATCCTGCTGCTGCAGCCGGGTCGGGAGCTCAGCCCTGCTTATGTATGTTCTCTAACTCTTGCCACGACAACCAGCGATGACCAATGTCACAGGTTGATCGAAGGATAAATCAGGTTTAGATTTGAGTTTTTTTCTATTTTAGGTACTGTGCCTTTGGCTTTTACTATGGCTTTTATGGTAACCCCTTACTTATAGTCTTGAGGAAGGGAACTATGGTGTAAGTGTTTTTTTCATTTTTCCATGCCCAAGCAAATGCCATGCTGTTTTTCATCCCTCTGAGTGAGTTCATACCAACAAGAGAGGGTTGAAATCTAAGTAAGGCAGTGTTAGGCATTGAATTAATCCACGCAATTCCTTTTCATCTCAATCAGGTAAAGGGTAGAAACAAATTGAACATGGCAATACAACATTTTTTATTAATATGTTTCTAAATTAAAGTGAACCCCCTGTCTCAGCTCGAATTTCAACACTATTAAATTAAAAAAGAATACATTTGGCCTGAGAGTTCTAAGAATGGGGGTGGGGGGGGGATAATCTCTTCAATAAACGTAGTTGCTTGGCTACCCCTGCTCACGGTGCCTGGGTGGGCACGTCGCGGGGGGGAGGGTCTTGAAAATCAAAACTGTGCAGGACTCTGGTCCAGTCCCACATAGCAAAACATTTTTAAATGACTATAAATATAATAGTCATACAACAAGACCTTACAAAAAGAAAATAAATTCAAACTGTTTAATTACTTAATACTTTCTTAAATAATTAGAAAGAAAGTTGCAGTCGTTGCAACAGTTTCTCAGTGGGCTATGACATGAAGACATTTAAAGACTATATTAGCCTTAATTATACTAAACTGTCTTTGTACCCCCACTTTTAGTTTTGTTGGTTTCTTAAAAGTGTTGTTAATAATTGCATTTGCCGACATGAAAATGCTCATATTTTCATATCACAATTTTGATGTCGTCACTTCTTTCCAAATGACAGTGGACATGTATGCAAGGGCTACTGTCTCATTGGTATTGCTAAGTTAATATTGACTTATATAAATGGTTTGATAAATGTAAATATATAGTAAGTTTGCTTCGCTAATGTTACATGGCTTCCATTGTAGACCCCCCTCTTAGGCTCACTGGCACTTTGGGTTCACTGGCACTTCAAACCCTCAGAGACCCTCAGAGACCCTCAAACCCTCAGAGACCCCCTCTCTCTCACACATGATCCACGTCACACTGGAACTGCATTCTTGCTCAACGTGTATTCAGAGTCAGCTGGATCATGTCCCTCTCTCTTCTTCTGTGGTATTGGAAGGTGTTCAGCCAGTTGCCTGTGCAGAAGGTGACCGGCTACAACTACCAGGTGGAGGACATGTACCCCTGCATCTTAAACACAGAGCCTGATCAGTCCATCCCACATGAATCCAATGAGAAGAACGATGTCTACAGTGTTTTTAAAGTAAGATTGGATTCATAGCAATCAGCAATATGGCTTGAATATTGCATTTTAGTAATGCAATGCATTTATTTCTGTATTTGTTTCCTAACTGGCGATGACCAAATTATCCTAACATTTTTCTTTTCTCACACACTAGGAAATTGGAATAAAAATTGTGACCAACTCTGACATGAAGAAACCATTCTATTGCTATACAGGTAGGTTCAAGTGATGTTGGGGTTGTTGGGGTCATCATCTGTGATGATGTTAAGAAATATAATGTTTAATTTACATGAGACACAGAACTCACCTCTATTCAAGGATGTTGTTAAATGTTGTGTATTTATATGAGGCACGTACGATCCGATCCTGCAGAATGTGATTATGCTTTTTATGAAATGGCGGATGATGATATGGATATGATGGATATGGAAGAACAGTCGACCAAAGAACAGTCGACCAAACCCCACAGAAAGGAAACCAAGCAGACCAGAACCTACTTCCCTGAAACATGGATCTGGGATCTGATCCCTGTTGGGTAAAGTGTTCTACTCTTCAGTGGCTAAAATTAAACTATGTAGCTAAATTGAAAAAAAAGGCAATAACGTCTGCAGAAGTGTGAGTGATTTGCAAAAGCAACACTTCTTCATGGTGGATACATGTAAGGTGGTCGGAGACTTCTTTACCTATATCTCTACGATTGAGCTATCAGAGCCTTGTTATTTAATGTGTATAATAATGTATCTAACTAATCTGTAGTGATGATGCTCACAGGTATAAATAGTCTCATACAGAGGCCGGCTTGGTCATCTTGAAAAAGAACAAATTGCACTCAAATAATAGCTTTAAATCTTCCAACTTGCAACTTGATTTGTTTTATTATCATTTCATTCTGTCACTGTCTCCATCTCCAGAGACAGTGGGCTAGTGAGTGTGGATAAGACTGTCCCTGACACCATCACTAGATGGGCAGCCCAGGCCTTCTGCACCTCTTCGGTGGGCTTCGGCTTGTCCCAGGACACAGCGCTGGTGGCCTTCCAGCCCTTCTTTGCCAGTCTGACGCTGCCCTACTCAGTCATCCGAGGGGAGGCGTTCACGCTAAAAGCCACCGTCTTCAACTACCTCCCCAGCTGCATTATGGTGGGTTGTGCCCACGGTATTGCATCTGAGGCTGCATTTCTGTCGGCCATTTTGTTAATGTCCATGGATGACCCTCCCATGTCCATGGATGACCAACCATTTGAAGAAGAGGAAGTGGGAAACATGGAAGAAGAATCATTATGTATATGGAAGAAGAATAATTATGTATATATTGTGTATATTACTAGTTCACTTGAATATATACAAATTGTTAATGTAAATTATTATTTTATTTTGAACATAATACATGTTTGATGTATCATCTTTTTATCTGTGTTCTGCGCGGTGACCTCTCTGCATAGGTCAAGGCGAGCCTGACCAACTCCACACACTACACGTTCAGAGAGTGTGCCAGCTGCCAGTACAGCATGTGTGTCTGTGCAGAGGAGAGCAGGACCTTCCAGTGGATCGTCACACCCTCCTCCCTTGGTAGGCCCCACTGTCACTCACTTGCACAGGCTGGAAATAATGACAGGCCCTGCTGCCTCATGCCCCTTAACACCTCATTAAATTGTCATATTTCCTGGAAGGACATACCAACCATAATCACAATTCATTTATCCAAGTCAAGAAGAGTAGCAGCAACAACTCTAAAAATGAATATATACTTATTTTTTTCACATTTCAATTCAGAGATTTTCACGCGCGAGTACATTGCATTATTAGCTAGAATTACTGTTCACTTCATAGACTTTCAATTATTTTATCTCACACGAATGGAATGGCACAGGCATCATATTGAGTAGTAACTGTATAAACACAGTTAATTCAGACTTTACCAGTCTATGTGATGAAACATCATAACAATATCTCCTGTTGTCACTGAAATATCTGCTCCCAATATAATTTGAAAAAAAAAACCATTATTTGTAAAGATTACTTCCTTGAACTAATCCTACCAAAGGGCATTCAGCAATGTGACAATAGCAATATAGCTCTTTGTTGTCTATTATGTTGTCCACAAAATACATGGATTCCAGAAGACTAACATGCCTGATTGCCATTGTTCACAATTGCGGCAGGCGCGTGCATGCCAAATGATCTTTGGCAGAATCAGTTTAAGGAAGTTATTTTACCAAGTGACATTGATAATGGATGTTTTAGTGAAGTTAGGAGAGACAGTGGTCTCTCTACCTGGGAGCTCAAACGACAGTTTGAGCTCCCAGGTATTGTCCTGCAGCTGATGAACAAAGTAGTTTAGATTTTAATCTTTTGGAGAATGACATTAGAATGTTAGTGGTGCCCAATTACTAGTGACTATAAAAAGCATTTGGCAGTTTAGATAATGTCACTCTTTGCCAAGTGCCATATCATAAACTGTCATTTTGAAAGTTGTGAAATGGTGGTGACTACACTGAGCCAATCTACTGCAGCAATGTCTGGTATAACATAAAGCTGCCAACACCGTGAGGTGGCTATTCTAAAAGTTTAGGCACACTGCTGCCGCGCTGCATAGAGACGATCCAACTTCACTCCTGCCAGTGAACCACTGATGGCCTGCCAGCCCACATCAACAATGATGGCAATGAGGCTCCGGTGAACATGTTGACACACACACACACACACACACACACACACACACACACACACACACACACACACACACACACACACACACACACACACACAGTGCTGTTCACCTTGTATGTCCTGTCTAGAAAATACTTCGATACCAGTCTTAAAATGGCCACTTCTCCCTCTGTGGGCCTGCTGCATGATGGGAAAGACGAGCAAACATGTCCCTTGCATATTTCTGGTTCTGCTATTGTGTTTCGGGATTGTAAAAACTTAGCCCTCCTGCTGTTTTCATTATCAACTGAAATAACTCTGCAGTTGCGATTGCAAGCAAACTCATCTCAGTGCCAACAGAGAGCGCTAAGACAACATGCTTAGTATAGCATGCAGTGACCCACTGACCTGTACAAAGAGGTGGGGGAGCTCCAGTCTCGGCAGACTGCCGCCATCCCCACGTTATAGTCTACATAATCATGTCTGTGTGAGTCATTCACTACTGATGGCAGGAGTTTGGTTTAACTGAATATGATCCATCATGCCTGCCTGTCATAGATTGCCTTCATCCAGCAATACCCTTTGGAAGTGACTCATTCATGATTGATATTGGTCCAATGTTTTAACATGGTCGTGTGATCGAGTCGTGTAGTGCAGTGGACCACGATATTCAAACATTGTATTGGCTTGCGGCTACTCTTCACAGGGATATTTTTCTCTTGCTCTTACCTAATACCTGGTTAGTTATACATTCGAGTCAAAGGTCACTGCAATTCCTTTTTCTTTTTTTTCTTTTTGCCGTCAGCATAGCAATCCCTTAGAGACTCGACTTGTGATGCGGAGGCAGAAGTGTGATGCAGTTGAAGTGGAAAATGCATGCCTAAGTGCAGCTGTCTGCTGGTGCATTCAGGGGACTGACTGAATTGACTGACTGTGGCAGCATTACTGCAGGGGATGCTGAACCTGCTGTCACCTGCAAAGTTTTTCTTTTATGCAGTTTTGTGAAAGGAAGCTGATCAGTAATGGTGGTTATATCCGTCATCAGAGGGGGCTGGATACATGCAGAGTTAAGCCCCTTTCACACATGCAGTCTTTCCCTGCAATGTTCTGGAACCTTTCCTGCATGGGGTCATGTGTGAATGGGAATAGGGATCGATATTCTGGGAAATCTGCTTTGGGTGATTTGGGTGAACTACTGGTGAACTACTGTATATCAATGCGGTTTATTTCATTTACAAACAAGCTCCTTCCTTCAGGTAGACATATTCAGACAGACAGAATCAGAAATAAGTGAGCTCCTGTCAGTCCGAGTTTTATGGTGGTTGGCATTCATGAGTGTTGCATTACTGCCATCAGCTGGACTGTCGCTTGGCCCATCTTGTCCATCGTTGCTATGCCATGTGCTAATGGCCGCAAAACGGCAATGTTCCAGAATGTGGCTGCATGTGTGAATAATGAAAACACTTGCGATGCCTGAAGGTTTGTCCCAGTAATTTATTGGGAACTACGTGTGAAAGAGGCTTTAGAAAGGTTTTTTTTTTTTTTGTTTGTTTTTTTTCTGGCAAAGGCATTGGGACGATTTAAGAAACACAGGGGACTGGTTTTTCCTGCTTTCCTCTCCCAGGTTCTATTGCCATGCACCAGACATTGGCTGAAACAGAATGGGTATGTCACAGGCATGCAAGTGTGTGCACGTGGTCCCACCTGTTACTTTTCTGCCATGGGGATGAGTCAAGACTGCTGGAGGTGTCGTAGGACTATCCAGAAAAAACACTTTGTTGGTTATTCTATTAAAATCTGGAGCTGATCATTTCATGAAAACAAATGGTATTTCTAGCTTCCAACTAGGAAACAAGAGAATGTTGCTGCACTGCATTCAAAATAAATGAACAAAAACCAGAGCTTGTTCTTTCGGAGTGGTGCAGTTTGTATTGGTTGGATAATAAAAGACCCATGGTGCACTGCAAGGCTTCAGTGGGGTGTAAATGCTCCCGTTGGTTTGATGTGCAGCCTCTTACAGCGCATCAAAGACTGGGGGCGGGGGGTGGGGGGTGTGATTCTCTTGTACACGTAAGGTCATGACGTCTGGTAGTGATAGGGAGGGACTATAGTGCGGGGGTGGTCTCATCCTCTGCTATTGTGTGCATCGTGAGATGACCTTATAGGGAATTGCTTTCGGGGCAGCAATCCCACACCAGGGCCCGATGGATTGAGGCTGTAGCCCATCAGCACCCACACCCCTCACCACAGTCTGGTATTCCAAACAACAGTGAGGGTATGTGGCGGCAGGGCCGCGAAGCCTGGCAAGCATCCAGTATCATAGAACCCGGCC
>OMKQ01034935.1:4740-14766 GCA_900302335.1 Phycis phycis
CCCTCCCTCCCTCCCTCCCTCCCTCCTTCACCTCCTCTATAGCTCCATCTCTCTGACTCTGAAAGAGGATGTTAAGCTAATTTCCGTGTTGCCAATAAACAATAAGTATCTTATTGGTTGTCAATACAGTATATTGATCGGCTGCTGGTAGTTGTTAATAAACTGTAATGATGGTTAATGTTTTCTCTTGCTGGGCCACTCAACCATGTCACTAGCTAAATGGTCGGATGGATTTACTAACACCCACACACACACACACAGACACACACACTCAGACATACTCAAAGACAATTTTGGTTATAGGTTAACCCTATAACCAAAATCAGGAAATAAGAAGAGCTAATTCATTCGTATTTTACTTCAGTTTTGGTTCTCGCCAGATCCCCGACTGGATGTCTGCCATAAGTAGTCCAGACCACATGAGTTAGTGTTAGAGAAGGAAGGAAACAGAGTCAGGAAGGGAAGCTTAAAGGAAATATTGGGATATTCAGGTAAGTGATAACGTCCCAACCAAACCAGTGCCTCATTATAGTACTGTACTGCTGCCTGCCTGTTACCAATTATTTCAGTGAAAGATAGATGTTCATATTCTATATGTCCTGTACTGTATTTGATTTGTGTTGCATACAGCCCATTTTAGCTCGGGGGGAGACACAAAACAAACTTTTTCGTGCAATTAAACCATGTAATATAAAACATTGAGCCTCCACCATAGAGTGTCATTGTGCTCAGAATACATGAAAGCTCTGTAAATAAGCAATGTGTATTCAGGTTATTTACGATGATAACGCTACGTATGTGTGTCAATATGATGACAAAAGTAGGAGTATGATGACAAACATGCGTGAAAATCCTGCGTGCGATGCGTGTAATGATGTCCATGACACTGTCGACCTGCACAATCACGTGAAGCGTGTCAACTCTTCCATGCAGGGAATCTGGAGAAAGTTTAATTTCCGTCACATCAAGACTGCATTTGCCCCATTATTCTCTGTGTAGTGTACAGCAAAATGACAAATATCTCCTAGCTGCATACATATTTTATAGCGAATAATAGCAAAGTCTTGTTTGTGTAAAATCAATGCTATTAGCTTGGAGAGTATTAGCTGGATTCCTCTAGCTTGGATGCTATTAGCTTGGATGCTCCTGAAGGACTCCTGTCTAGCATGTTCTACGCGCAAAGATCAGAAAGTAACAAATACATTTTAACTAATTTATTTGTAACTTTCTGATCTTTCTGATCTTCTCTATGGAAATTTTTAGGATTTTGAGATGCTGCCATTGGGATGTCCATCTTCTGAATGCTGTATTTCTATTTACCGTATATCCTAAATTTACCCTCTAGGGTGAATAAAGTGCCATCTTATTTTATCTCATGTTGTGACGGCTGGCTGGACCTGCTGCAATGACCCTGTAACCTGTGGTGGTGTAGTTGCGATGGGTTTTGCGGTTTGAGAAATAGAAAAACATGCTGCTCTGTACATTAATACTGTGTCTTGGGTGAGGCATATAACTGCCTTTCACCTAGCCTCAAATCTCGATGTTCTGTTAGCTGGCTCCAGTTGACATGATACTGATGTGTATTTATTTCGGTGGGACCTGGGACAGCAAGCTTGGCTTCACTTCAGCAGAGAGAACATTTAAATGGCTGTGAGATGTCACCTTTGTCGATGGGTGTTCTGGGTTTCACAAGGTGTCAGAGATTTAGTTTTTTATTTATTTATCGTTAATTTCTTTTTTATTTGTTCGCGAACTGTTGATTTAGTGAAATGGTGTAAACTGGTTTAAACGGCGAGGACATGTCTTGATGGCAGAAGAGATGATGTCAGTGGATGGAAACGTGAGCCCGACCAACACATCTGAATACTAAGTTTCACCGGCAAACTGTACACTGACAGCATGACACACTCCTCCTCTGTGTGTGATGTCTCCATCAGGTCCTGCTCTGGTTGGTCTGGTGAAGAGAGACTGGGCTTCTCTGAGTAGCATCGCCATCTCCTGGACGGACGTGGAGCAGCCCCCTGCTGACATTGTGGACTACGAGGTGAAATACTACGAGAAGGTACTGACACACTCCTCCTACCGTCTGTTCTTTATCTAATGCTACTGTATCATACGCTAATGATATTGTGTTATTCTATCCCAAATGTCCTGCTTGGGATCAATAAATACAATCTTCACATTATGAGTTATGTCTTCCCCTGAAAGCATACATTTTGCGTTCTGGTAGCTAGAGTATCCATACAGTTTGTTATTTGTCAGTGATAAAGTGATGAAGACACAGCATATAGGAAGCAAATGCTCAGTTCTGTCTGTTCTGTTCTGTTATGTGCGTCTGTGTGCAGTAGATAGATCCCGCGGTAAACCGCTGAAAGTCAATGGGTGAGATGGTGAGATGAGAAAATAAAGGAAATGTAGGGTTTTTTTTTTTGTAATGTATGTGATCTTCTATGATCCTAATCATAGTAATATATGCTATTTTGTCACTTACTAAAACAAAAGCGTGATGCTGAAAAGAAAAAAAAAGTTGCCAAATCCCGTTGAAGGCCAGTCTCTCCCCCCACCAGGAGCAGGAGCAGCTCAGCTACTCGTCCACCCGCACCAGGCTGCCCAGCGTAGTGGTGAGCGGCCTCAAGCCCGGCACGCTGTACGTGTTCCGTGTGCGCGCCCGCACCGCAGCAGGCTACACGGCTTACTGCCCCAAGTTTGAGTTTGCCACCGCAGAGGAGGGTACGTCTGTCAGGAGTCTCGCTGAGTACATCCCGGCTTGTGTCTTCTTGAGAGCGCTGGTCCATTCTGAGGTTACACTATTTATGATCGTTTCGTAATTCAGCAGACCAATCTGATTCACAAGCGAGGCTGCCTGCAAATCAAAGCATACAATTAGTGTAGATCACTTGGAAAATGTAGATCACCTGCGCACACTTCAGATACATCAGGTAGGAGTCAGACCTTTGGTCAAGGGTGAATGCAGGTAGACCGAAGAGATTGGGGTTCGAAACATTTCGGCTGGGAGTCCAACACACTTCCCCGGGGTTACAATTTGCAGAGTAATATAGAATTATAATTCTTTGTGTTAGTCAATTGCATAATAGTTGCCTAATAGTAGATTGTTCTGGGATAGTGAGAGAATAAATATTCAAACAGTACAATGCAAAAATGTCTGATTCATTTGTTTTAATATATACCAGGGATATATACCTCGGTGTTCAGTTACTAAAGTAACTGAACACCGAGCAGGGAAACTCATTTCTAAATGTTCATGACCAACACTCGTGCATGAGCTCTGTTGCACGTCCATGCCGTCACACACAGTGGTCAGTGAGTTTGTGTACCTGCCCGTGTGACAGAAGTGTGATAGCTGTCCTGTTCAACAGGGACAACGCTCCAGCTCACTCTGGAGACCCCGAACAGATCTGTCCGTAATCCATATCCCTCACTTGCTCACCAGCTGAGATATGCTCATATTAGTGCCACGTCAATACACTCTTAATCATCCAGACTTATTTCATGTTGAAGACATTTTCATTAAAGCGTGCCGTTGTGCTTTGCATTTCATCGTTGTCGACCCAGGAGGCAAGCAGTGAGAGAGAATGAATAACTAAGGTACACACAAACCACTGGGGGAATATTAGAAATGCTGACACAGTAGATCATTTATGCAACGACTTCACGTCAAAGTGAGAACTGTTGTCCGCTTGCTGGAATTATGCTTCAATAACATGAGATTAGTAAACCAAGTGAAAAAAACACAAGCACAGGTGTTTTATGTGGACGTGGCATGTGAGGGTTTATTGGACCCTGGACCTGAAAGACTGTGGAACACTTTTGGAGCTGTGGCAGCAATTGCTATGCTGCTGGTTCTGTGCAGACATTTTGTCAGCCATTTATGCAACACAAACTATTCACTACTATCTCGTCAGTTAGCAGTTGCTTTTATCCAAAATGAATTTCAGATAATTGATGTATGTATGAAATGTCATTAGGAACCTAGAAGCTGTTGGCTGGGAGTGATCCACCCTATCTAGTCCCTCCCTGATGTGTATCTTAGCCCTAGTGGAATCTGAGCTAAATGCCTGCCATGCTCCCATCTGCTTCTTAACTGCATAAGCATATGATTTATTTTTTATTTGGGATATTAAATAATGTAAATGGTTATCTATAGGATTTCCACAAATAAAGTATGAATAATTGATACATTTTTTATACTAAATAAGCCAGTCTGAGTTGTGTTTTAACAGACTTACACAGAAAAAGTCAGACGTGTGAAGTACTATCAATCTCAATCAATGTATCTCACCCCTCTTTCCTCTCCCTCCTCTTATTTGTCTCTTTGCCTTTTCCTCCACTCACCCTCTTCCTATCATAATCTCCAATATCTTCCTCTCACTCTCTCCTCCCCCTCTCTCCTCTCTCCCTCACTCCTCACCTCCTCTCTTCCCTCCTCTTTCTCCTCCCCAGATCCTAATGTTGCAGATCATGGTCAGGTGTTGGTGGTCGTCACGGCAGCAGTGGGGGGTTGCTCCTTACTGGTGGTCCTCACCCTCTTCCTGCTCATCACAGGACGGTGAGCTCCATGTCTGTCTGGGTGTCTGGTTCACCAAGTCTGGTCTATGTCTGTCTGTGGTTCTGGGAGTCTGGTCTATGTCTGTCTGTGGTTCTGGGAGTCTGGTCTAAGTCTCTCTGGATCTCTGCTTCCTCTCATGGTCTAGTTAAGTGTTTACCATCCCTTTTAGTCTGCCTACAGTCCCAGCCCCAAGTCCAGCTCCAATATCAATATCAGTAACTGATATGAAACAACATTATTGATACTGTAGTGGACTAGGGACTAATATTATACTAGTATCATTTAGCTTTGTTGTTAATAGTGTAGTGGACTGGCTTAGTAAAGCTGAGGCGTATTTCTATTTCTGAGCTTGATCAGCAACAATCGATTTATATATATCGATTGTTGCTGATATATATATATATCATATTTAACAATTTTTCATAAATCATTTCAACAAACCATTTTGTGTACTAAAATGGAAATCACCCTCTAGACTTGTGGTCCCCTGGTTGGGAGGCAGTGGTCTGGTCCATGTCCTCCTGGGTCTCCAGCGCTCTCTCCTCCACCCAAACCCCCAGGCGACCCGCTCCAATCAGAGGCGGCTAATGGCTCGTCCGGGCAACAGGCAGACACTCTCATTTTCCAGCTGGTTGACCCTCTTTCTGCCTAATTACCCAGCATGCAGTGGTGTGTTGGCCGTCTCCCCGGTTTAATCGGCCACGGCTGGCCTGCCCAAGCTGCTGTTGTCAGTTTGCCTTAGATGCTACATTTACTCCTGGTTCAGGGGCGAGTTCAAATGGGATTGGTGCATATTTTAACGGCCATACAGGGAACAATAGTGAAATGTTTTTTCCTTGGAGTTTACAAGAACCCAGACTATTCTGTATTTCGCCTCTTTTTGTCTCCTCTGAGGAGGAATGTGTTTTAGAAAAGCTTCATTTAGGGGTTGCTGTAGTAATGTAGTCTTTGGAGGTTACGAGCATTGCAAGTGTTAAGTGTATTATAGCTGTCTTGTCTGTTAAGGTGCCAGACTGCAGAGGCAAGTCGATATGTGAGAGCATTGCCCGTTTATGCCCAACATTTTTCTATTTTTGAACGTATAAAATATGATATAAAAGAAATATGTAAAATAAAAATAGAACAATATAGAAAGAAAACATAAAAACGTGTAATAGCTTAAGCAATACCACTTACAAGTGGCATTGCTTATGTGTGTTGTGACAGCTTTACAGCCGTGTTTATTATGTCTGGTTTATCTATGAAGTTATTTTTGAGAACTTTAGTGTAACACTATAAACACTGAGGTTGCTTTTTTATTGTCCAAAGACTTTTCAGAAGATTAAATGATCTACTTAGACATAAGAGCATAAGCTGCTATATTACTTTTGTGTATTTGTTAAGTAGTCACTTAGAATAAAGTGTTTTTTTTATAAGAGTTGTGAATCATGAAAGACAACCAAATTAAATAAATTACAGTTTTTAAGTCATAAACCAAAAGGCACCCCAGTAACCCCAGTAAGTAAAACAAAAGCAAGCAGAATATTCAATATTCAAGTCTTGTTATTGAGAAAGCTCATGCACTGTTGATGATTGTCACGTGTTGTCTGTTGTGTTGTGACTGCAATGGCTAGTATGGTTAAATGTCTGTTGGGTTTCAGGTGTCTGGGCTCCGATGCCAACTGTTTGTTGCCAATGCTAGGAGGCTAACTGCATCTTATGCTTCAGGTGTCAGTGCTAAAATGCTAATTATATCTTGTGTTTCAGGTATCACTGCTAAATTGCAAACTCTATCTTGTGCTGCAGGTGTCAGGGTTACATCAAGGCCAGGATGAAGTCAGAGGAGAAGAGAAGAACCCGTCTGCAGAGCGGCCACGGTAAAGACCCCCTACCGTGTTCCCTGCTAGCAGACACCATGCTACATGGTACAGGATAAACAGCAGTGTAAAAAGAAGCTTGCATTAGGCTTGGCCTTATCTATTTAAGACCAACTCCCACAGCATGTGTTTTTATTTATTTAAATAGAACTTCATAAAATATATATGCACGCACACACACACACACACACACACACACACACACACACACACACACACATTGAATTGAGTATTCTATTCTGTTCTGTATATCATATATTGTATATATCACATTCAAATATATTGAATTTTCAGTATGTATGCTGACATGGCTATATTAAGGCTGGCTAGGGTACAGTATTGAAGACAAGGGTACGATGAAGCTGACAAGACTATGGTGGGCTAGCTCTGCCTACAGTAAGGTACAAGGCTACATTAAAGGTGAGGTACAGTATTGAAGAGGCTGTGGTATAGTATGGCTATCAAGGCTAAGTATAGCTGAGGGCGAACAAGGCTATATAAGACTAGCCAAATGACTGGCTCTCCTATACCCTCTGCACCTCCTCCACTCTCTCCTCCTCACCACCCCTCTACCTCCACCCATTCTCTTCCACTCTCTCCTCTTCTCTACCTTCTCTTCCCCCTCATCCACTACCCCCTCCACCTCCTCCTCCTCCTCTACCATCTCTTCCCCCCCTCCACCTCCAGCTGACACCACTAACTAGTACCAGGAGACAGAGCTCTTTCCGCCGGTGTGGCAAGGAACCAGGGAGCACTGCAGCTTCCTGTGTGTGTGTGTGTGTGTGTGTGCGCGCACGTGCGTGTGTGCGTGCGTGTATGTGGTTGTGTGTCTGTGTGTGCATATACTGTATGTATGAGTGTATGTGTGTGTGTGTGTGTGTGTGTGTGTGTGTGTGTGTGTGTGTGTGTGTGTGTGTGTGTGTGTGTGTGTGCGTGTGCGTGCACGTGTTCAAACTCAGCCATCCAGGGATAGAGGATGGCTGAGCTGAAAAGTCAAAAGACAGGGGTTTTGCTATTTTCCTCTCCTTTTTTCTCGAGTGCTCATAAGTCCACGCCGTACAGTCGATAGCACCTCATAGTCGGGCTAATAGAATCGTATGTCAACATCAACAGTACATAAGGCCAGTACAGAAAACCCTAATAGGCACTTTATGATTAAGTGCTCTGGGGTTTCCTACCTGATCGAATACTACATGCATGCACACGTGCATACATATGCACATACACACACGCGCGTGCACACACACACACCTTATAAAGCATCGCAAATCCCCCCGCCCAGCGGTGTTCATTAGCTTTGTTTTGGTGTCCTTATGGATCGCGACGCCACACTCTAAGCCACCAGGGTTTGCGTGTTTCCACTAATCATTCATGTCCTGCTTTATTACCTCATGCTCCCTCTCTCTCTCTCTCTCTCTCTCTCTCTCTCTCTGCGTCTCTCTGTCTCCCTCCCTCTCCTCCTCTCTCTCCCTCCCTCTCTCTCTCTCTCTCTCTCTCTCTCCCTCCATGATATTAAGAAAGTCTCAGTGTCAGCCTGCTGCGTCTCCCCCCCTGTCCCTCTGCTCTCTCCTATGGTGTGTATCATACTGGGGGTGAGACAAAGAGCTGATTATAATCTGCCACAAGCCACTGCACAGAGGACACTCAGCTATTTGAAGCCTGCAATGCAGAGGATGATACCATTTTACTCCTAGCTGCTCTCGCTCCGCTGTCCTCAGTGCAATTATTATGGCTTCTTTGTTTTGACAACTTTGTTCCGAAGTTGGAAGACGAGGCCGGCGAAATAAATCTGCAAAATAAATCTCTTTCTCTTTCTCCCGGACGTTGTTGTCATTGCAGAAGAACGCAGTGGATGGCACAGATAGCGATGTAACTTTTGTGTATCATAGGCCGTTGCATTTCCATCGTAACATCCACATGCACGACTGAGTGCTCACCCTGGACTATGTAACCTTTCTACTATTTACTCCAAATAAATCCGTGAAAGTTTCTCAAGGAAAAGAAAAACGGGCCAATCCACGATTCAACCCACCCAGGGATCCATTTTCTCCAAATGCCATTTTACACTTTGCCAAACTTTGACAGCTGAATAGCCCACTTTTGCACAGCGTGGTTAGGACAGAGTGGATCATTGTATGTGCATAAATAAAATAAAAGAGATGGAAAAGAGCTTGTGTGTATGCGAACGTGTCGCGGACAAGCGCACACTTTAACGAAGTAACAGTGAGCCAACGGTGAACATAACACGAATGCAATTAGACCGCGACGAACGAACAAAAGCGAGAAGTCTCATCCAATTAAATGTATTTAAGAGCACTTTATCCTATCAAAAAAGGCATTTCACGGCCGCATTACCGTGACAACCTAACGACAACGCGCGCGCTGGCGCCGCGCTCCCGTTTGGCGCCGCGCTCCCGTTGGCCCTCTTCGCACTCTCCCAACCGGCTGAAGGTTTGTGCTTCTTTGTGCCGACAGACGTTTGTGTCACTTACCAAAAACACTAAAAACGTTTCGATGCACGATGGCAATTACCCGACTGGCTAAAGTACTCTTCCGCCATAACGCAGCGGCAGCGTGATAGGGGCCGGCCCGGCCTGAGACTGTCCGCATGCACGCCTACAGTGGTGGAATGATGGGTAACAGACATGCAGGCGTGGAGGGCAGATGCCTGAGTGCGATAAGGGGCAATGTCGATAAGGAGAATGAATTAATGGAAGAACGTCGAAAAGAAAATCGCTCTTGGCTGTGTGAGGGGCCACTTGCGGGATAATACGGCAACAGCGGGGGGACAAATAACCTTGAAACCTTTTATTTGATACCCTTTGGGTTGGATTTTTATCTCATTATACCAATTTGCCCCTGTAGTTTTAAACACCACATGGCCTCTTCGTCTTCATGTTCAGTTACCGTGGATAATAATTTTTTTCTAAGGCATGGACATGTTCTTTAGAAAAATATGATGTTTGGCCAATTGGCCGACTACTCTGGGTAATGAATGTCCAAGTCAATTAAAATGTCAGATTCACCCCCCCCGTCCCCCCCACACACACACTCTCTCCATAGGCCTACAAGAAAAATCATGAAACACAAGAGTTTGGCTAAGAGATGAGAATACATGTATTTTTGGTTATTGGTTGGTTTGGTTATTCCAGGCGTTTTCAGCTGTGCCATGCTGCTTTGCAGTGCAGGCCGGGGCTGCATGCGAAGCAGGGGGTTGCAGAGAAAACCTTATTTTGGCTTCAAAAGCAAGCTTTCCATATCGTTAAATAGCCTACATGCAATCTGTTGAAGGGGCTTGTCTATTTTATGTGTGCCGCAGACTCGTTAATCAATACAGGCTTCAAACGTAACGGCTATTGATTTAACAACAGCAGCTGCATCTCTAAAGTGGCAATCTCTGGGATTTCCCTGTAAATAAATGTCTGTCAAGTCATTTTCTATTGCCGGATGGGCACATGGTGATTGACCCCACGGCCCACGGATGACAGCCCTCGCATTTGCAGTATCATGAATGTTACCAACGGGCTGTCGGTGGCGACATTGTTTGCGTCTCTGGGAAAAAAAAACGATTTGCTTATCACCAAAGGCGGCGCCAGAGAGAAT
>OMKQ01034943.1:0-10965 GCA_900302335.1 Phycis phycis
TGCAGCGGAGTGGCGCGGGCGGCGGGGAGTGCGGAGGCACGCGTCCAGAGAGATGACATTCAGAGAGCCGGGGGAAGGAGAGAGGAGAGAGCATCCTAACATTACCCCAAAAGGGGGTTTGAAAGTTGAAACCTTCCTGTCTCAATTCACGCCTTTAAAGGAAGATGTCTTGTGCCACACACAAACGCGTGCACACACACACACACACAGACGCACGGTCACACACACACACACACACACACACACACACACGCATACATACACACACACACACACACACACACACACACACACACACACCTGAGGCAAAGGGGGTGTGGTTATGTCCATATGACTCCTTGTTGCCATAGACAGCAGTGACGGAATGTTTGAACCACTCCCGTTGCCATGTGAATTGTCTCCAGGGGCTGAACCACCTCTGGAAGAGGGATCCTCCCATCTTGAAGATTTGTCCGTCAAATGGCTGAGAAGAGAACGGGGTGAAAGAGCATGAGTGAGTATGTGATCATTCAAAATGCCAGAAAACATGGGTGGGATTGACAAGAAATTTTCAAGTAGGATTTCGTACTTTGCATTGGTGTCATTGGGTTCGTCTCCATCAGATGAAGAAGAGGGAGAGGGGGAGGGAACAGACTGGGCTCCGGCGTGGTGATTGGGTAATCTGCTCCCTCCCTGGGTGGAATCGTATGGAGCTGACCAATCAGTGAAAGGCATCTTTCCCCCTAATGAATCGTTACAGTCCTGCATGAGAGGCGGTTGGCTCTGGAATACAAGGTTGGAGCCGGGTCCGTATGGAGCATTTTGATAGGGTGGCTTTAACCCTGGAACCTGGGGAGCAGGAAACTACAGCAGACAAGACAAGAGCAGTGTTTTACCAGGAGTGCCAAGGAGAACATGAGGTTAAGTGATGTCAGTGCAGTCGAACACAAAGGAGAAGCGGGTAGAGATGGGACACATCCTGTTCCAATCTGCACTGAGCCAGGCTCTAGCACACAACATTCTCGACATTCATAAATTACAGTTGGGTACAGATGATTTACATTAACAATACAAAATAATAAAATAAAAGGATTGGGTCGGTATGGACTCTAACCTGGTTCTTTCCAGGTTGCATCGGTCCCATGTGACCAGGTGGTCCACCAAATGGATTGGGTCCAAAGCCAGGTACTAAACACGTAGCAAACGTTACCAACACAAAGTCTGTTTGTTATTCTATTCACTCATTCAACAGACCTTTATTCTTGGATAGCATCAAGAAGCTAGTAAGGTTTAGGCATCTTAGCAACTACACTAGTCTGCCCCTTCTACGTTTTCCGCCCACTCTCCTCCCGCTTTGATTAAACCAAGAGGGCGTGCTACTTACAAATGAACGAGGGCCCCATGTTGAGAGTGCGTGGTTTGGATGCAGCAGAGAAATACTCCACAGCTTTCTTAAAGCGCTCCACCTTGTCCTCCATGCGAGACTGCAGGAGGGAAAATACATGGTCTAATCCAGTGCCATGATGACGTGTGTGTGTCTGCGTGTGTGTGTGTCCAAAATTGCCTACCATCTCCTCCACAACTGGTGATTGCCAATATTCGTCTTGAAACGCACTCAAGCGCAAGTACATGTACACGTGGAGCAGCATCTTACCCAATCAGCAGTGACAATCCTCTGTGTTGGTTTCACTTCAACAACTTAAGACAAGCAGACCAAAAGGCACACTGATTTATGCTAGCTGCTGGTCTGAGAAAACATCACCAGAAGTCTATGCATTCAGCCCATCACTGAGTACCCGAACAGTGTGTTTTACCTGTGACTGTTTGAAGACATCCCTGGCGATGGCGTCGAGGTTGCCCAGGTCTTTGATGGAGGAGACGTACTCCGACACAGCCTTGATCACCACCTCGCAGGGTGGCAGCACCAACTGATGGGCCCGCACCTGCAGCGTGGTGTGCACCATAGTCAACGCTCCTCTGAAGGTTCATCTAAGGTGACTAGTCTTCAGAATATTAACTAGTGTAGATGAGGTTCTTTATACAAAACATCAAAGTAAAAATATAGTACAATTTGGCCAAAAAAATCCCATCAAAAACAAATTCTAAATTGACATTGTCCTCACAAGATATTCCTAAGTGTGGGGTGGATATACCTTGGTGATATACTATGGTTACTTTACATCGTAAGATCCTGTTGTCACTTTGGGCCACAGCATCTCTGCCATGGAGTTTCTGGTGGCATTAGAAGACATCATGATGTGGTATATACCTTGAGAGATGCCAGAGGGTGTTCTGGTCCCAGCAGGCTCCAGTGGAAGGCAGCTAGGTCCTCGTCAGGCAGAATGTGATTCCCTACAGGAAACAAAGCTCACTCTCAAATGTTTGCTGTGTCAACAAAGGAAGACAGCTGTCTAATAGGAATGGTCATAGTATGCTAGCTGAGAAAATGTACTTAAAACAACTGTTTGATTGTATATGCAAATTCAAGTACTGGTCAGTAGAGGAAATGTCCTGTTAGGTAACGTATGTTTTATCTGACCTTTGCACTAAGCTTGAACATTTACTAATATTATTAGAGAGGGTTGGGCTAAAAAGATGGTGGACTCAAAATGCCGAGCTTACTTTCTGAACCTGGAATATCTATCGTGTATGTGTGCGTGTGTGTGTAGCTGCCCCTACCCAGTAGTGCAGCAAAGCAGGGCAGGTGCTGTGTCTTCAGACCAAGCTGCCTGGCAGCCTCAGAAAGTAGGTACTGGTGCGTGGTCAGGTTCTTGCCGTTCCAGCTCAGTTTAAGCGCGTGTGATGAGAAGTAAGCCGGCACATTGCAGAGGGCAAACTCAGAGTCCTGAGCAATGAGGCCAGCAAAGCCAAAGTCCCTGTAGAGAGACAGCACCTCCTGGTGGTGGTCCTCCAGCGTCTGAACAACCTGTGATGGAGACATAAAGAGGCTACTGTTCTGCACCAAGACGCTGGTCTCTATGACTCTATGGTCTCTATGTCTCTATGAGGGAAGGTCACCACACACTGCCCATCCTCAGGACTGGACAGGAGGGTCATATAGGAAATATACGAGGTCCACACGCACATATGTGCAGACTACAATTTTGCACTTCAAAAAATAAAACAAAATAACATTTTACAAGGAAAATAATCTTAAATGCAAGACTGAATATTGCATAAAATCAGTAATACAGCTATATAGTAGTGACTGGAATACGTCAGTATAGGGTGCTAGGAAAGTGGCTAGCATGCAAATAATATATTTATATATATTATCTATTTATTTAGATAAAAAAGTACATATTAAAACATGATTTTGCAATCACAATGGCTGCTATAAAACAACAACATTCTGTCCATGCAGACAGGCTTTCATTTTACAGAATAATTGGGTAGGTGAAAAGAACAGAATCATGTCTGCATGTTAATGAGGATTCATACCGTACCATTTTCGGCATCAACGTCATGTCATGACTCACCCCCACATTGAATGAAAGCGTAAATCATGGTTGGTGAATTGGAATATTGACATTTCAATCCATCAACTTCACATCAAAGTAAATAATCAAACCTATTTAGTTTGATTGATTCATATTTCTACTCAAAAAGCTGGTTACAGCAACATCAGACCCAAGTCTGCCTACAGTATGGTATCAGATAATTCCTTTGATGACATTCCTCACAATAGAATAACTTTTATTCTGTACAATGAATGCATGCATATACATATATATACACACACACACATCAGAAAATGTATTGCTACATGTCACACATGAGCTTTTACATGTAGGCCCCTGAAGTCAACACAAAGTTGAAAACTCAGGCATTTAGGAAATGTTTAGCTAGAGAGGCAGGATACACGACAGTGTAGGAATGTGATAAAGGCATTTCTGAGAACATTTGCAAAGGGTGCACTGATCCATGGTAACATAATTAAGAATATGGTTTAACAACTGCAGGAAGCACAGAGTGCATTTCAAGCCATTTTAAACTGAATGTGTTTCTTGTGTGAATAACCTACTGATCTCCCCTTTGGAAATACTACTAAGGCTAAAATTGAGGCTTCAATCATGTCTGCCAATCATATTTTTCTAATATTCATCGAACTATATAACCAAAAATGTTATAAAGTAAATTTTTGAAAAAGAGCAAAAATATCCATTAATGGATCCAACATTATGAACAAGCCATTTCAAATAAGTAATCGACAAGCAGACAGTCTATAAATAGTACCTCTACTCCGCTGCGAAACAATGTGTAAGGTTCAATGGGTTCGTGTTATGTAATGTATATGCTGGGCTGCACAATACATACTTACTCCCTCAAAACCATGCTGCGAGGTAGGCCAGCCAATAGCTGGTCCTTATAAACGCTGCAGACTTGCCCCCATTTACCTCAGTCTTCCAAGCAATCTAATATCCTATACAAGATCACAGTAAACCAATGCACATACTGAATTTGTACCTATATCATTGATTACATGCTGCCATTCAAATGACCAATGCTTAATACGAAGCCATTTATTTCATAGTAAAAATTGCAATACATTAGAAAAAAATGCATTAACTTGTTAACGCATTACAGTAGAGCAAGCCACCGATATCGCAAGAACTACTGAACCACGGTCGAGTTACTCACCCGCACTCGAAAACGGAACATGGCGAGGCGGACACAGTGACTGAGGCAGGCCGGAGGCAGGAACCATGCCCGGGGAGGCGGGGTGGCCTTGCTGCCGACGTGGTTGACTATGAGCTGGGCCGTCTGTCGCTGGCCCTGAGCTCGCCGCGCCCACTCGGGCCAGCGCTCCTTTCCAAGGGTGCCATTGAACACTACTACGAGCTCTAGGCCACCCTGATATAGACAGGCTTGTGAGAGGGCTGCCAGGTAGCCAAGCATGGCATTCCATTCACCCCCGCACACCCAGTCCGTCTGATAGCCGCCATAAAGGCGCTGCAGGCCGGAGTCCGCGTCGATGAGGATCCTGGCAGGCGGAGGCGGGGGAGGCATGGGCCCTGGATGATGTGGGTGGTGGTGATGATGATGAGGGGGCTGGCGGCCCACAGTACGGGCAAGCTTTAGGAGGTCCACCGGGACTGCGGCCCCAGGGCATCGTTTCTCTAGATACTCTTGGAAACCCTGTACTCCCATGACTGTGTTGTTGAGCCTGTGCGTTTGGCCGGGAGTCGGCTCCGGATAGGTTCTGTACGCCGTGTTTGTAATGTTATGTAGGGCGAGACGACAGCTAGCTGTGCACTATTGGCAAGCTAACTAGTCTCTAATGTAGTGAATCTAGGAGTTAACCTCTCACAACAACTCGATGGCTAATCAGACGGGCGAATTGATTCCTCACGCACACTTGTGAATGTATTACACACCTACTAATTCCAAAAGCCCGATACTACGTTTGGAAATTTGGTCATGTATGTGCTTAGTCCATCCCCAAATATTTGGTTGAGTGCCAGCAAGGCCAGTCTAGCTAGCTACAGCTAGAAAAAGTTTACGAATTGCCAACCCCCATAGCTTGTCATCTAGATAACGGGATTGCCAAATAAATCAAGATCTATAGTTGCCAACAGAGATCTTTGACGTGACCAACTAAATAGCAGATGTTTTAAGAAAAACACCTACATTAAACACCTTTTGATTGTGCACGAGATGGAATACTACGCATTAGTTAGCGCTAAACCGAGATGTTAGCTCATCGACTCCATGGAAAAAACCAATTGCTTGTAAATGCATGTATTTTCTATGACATCTAAACTATTTTATATAAATATTGCACAATCTAGCCGGATTTCGCAATATGCGTATTTCTAGCTTAATTTCATGTAGGTGGTGGAATATCGGATAAAACCAAAACTAGCCAGCAGAAAGCCTGACACGTTAGCTGTAATATTGGCTAACTCTCTCGCTAGCTGTTAGCTGCTGGGTCCCGGCGTGATTGACGCGTCAACTCGCGAAGACAGGTCCAGGGTGGACACGACGCTGAATGGGATGGATGTTTGAAGAAAGAAAAGAAAAGCAACTAAAATAAAATAAAAATAAAAGCCCGATGGTGCCTCCCTCGCTTTCTTCCACACTCACGACTTCATGTTGCGGAGGGGAACATACTTCCAAGCGACATCAGCCATCTTGCGACTTCCTCGCGGACCAACAAAGTGGGAGGGAAGGCAAAGGGAGTGGAGGGAGGCGATGTAGCTCGGGTTACGCTGGGAAATGTATTTATAAAACTCTACGTTTTCCAATCAAATATATCCTGTTGTAAGAGTCAAAAACTCTAACTACCGGCAACAGGCTAGCCAACTCTCTGGGTGAGGGCGGTGAGAAGCAAGAAAAACGCTTTGGCCCTAAAGTGATTTATCGTACAAATGACATTCGGTGGTGCATAGTCTATGTTTTGCACGTAGGCAGCAAGATGCAAAAGATTATCCATAACCACAAATTTGACTTTGGAATGTGAATGCAGCATGTTCTGTTTTTTAAAGTTGTTGCGACGACTTAGAATTAAGACCGGTTCGATCAAATATTTTTGCTATATTTGTTGCTACACATGTATGTGAACCATTTGTAAACAGAAGAGTGTAACAGGTAGACTATGTCCTTTTCTTTCTGATTACGGTCTCATATGTCTACATGTCCCCCCCTTGTGGAGGCTTTCCGCGCGATTGGGACCGCTGGAAAAAAAGGAAAAGGGAGAAAAATAGGGCAACTGTGCAAAGGGGAATAAACACATTTATTACACATATTTTGGTTTTCTATGACAGAACTCTAGAAACAACCACAAATAAGTTCAAGTACGGAGTTCGTTAGGGTATTTATAAGTTGGTCTTAATTGAATGGTCTTAATTTAATTCACAACTTCCTAACCCCGACGTGAATGATCAAGACAAATAGATGGCAATACACACATCCAATTCCTACATTTGTCATATTTGTTACTTTACTTTTTTTTTTTATAGATATATATATAGACATTGACATTTGTTTTAAGGGACGGGCGCGCAGCGCGTTCCCGTGTCGTCCAAACGCCAGTGGGAGTTGAAGAAGATGACGCTCCGCTCGGTGTCTGCTCTGTCCAAAGTTCTGAAACCTGTGTGGTGCAATCGGCTTGCCCCATCCCAGACTTTAAAGGTAAAAAAAAGCGTTGGATATTATAATGACAGGATCAGCTTTGTTTCGTCGTGTTAGCTTCTTTATTGTGTCAAGTCAAGGCTAAACCTAAGCTGATTAGTTTGCTAACAGAGCTAGCCCGTCGTTATCTGGCTAGAATGCTTTTGATTTGGGTCGCTGTCCGTTCAGCACCACAATAATGCAAGGTCAGTTTGGTGTCAAAGAGAGTACTTACAATAAGAAAGGTAAATGAGTAAATGAACATGCCAAGACTTTCAAATGTATCTTTGCTAACTGGAACTCACAGTGTTTTTAATTATTCATGGCCTTCAACTAGTGTTTAGTTTCGTGAAATAAAATCTAGTCATTAATATGCAAGCATTAAGCATAATTGATTACTTTGGTAAATACACACTTTTTCCCCACAGGTGTATGGGGCAGCCAGCCAAACGTTTCACCAAAGACAAAATTCAACCTATACCGTAAGAATGCAAGACTATAAAACGATGTATCACCATAAAAAATTGAGCTAGTCAAAAGCTGTTTGAATTGAAATATTTGTCATTGTATTTTGTCTATTTTTGGAATATTATGTGATTGGCAGACCTCATAAGGTCCTCTCATAACTTGCATTGTGACCTTCCTAAAGCCTGCGTGTTTGCCCTCAATGGTTTGACCTTTGTCATGTGTAGCCTACCAATTGAGCCCATTGTTACATGTTTATATTAGTTTGTGGCCTACTTGTGTTCCCTCTCCCTGTTCCTCACTAACCTTCCCTATGTTCTTCTCCTTTCTGTGTTCCATCCAGACCATCGTGAGTACAGCTGCTCACATGCACATTTCAACATGTATTACTAGTTTCATACTATTCTGCACTCATTATTGTACAGCATGCAGAGCATTTATGTGTCACAGTGGCATTCCTATGTTTACATTATTTGCTGACATTGTGTGTCTTCCTAGTAGCCTAGAGCAGTGTTTTCTACCTGGTGTGACAAGGCACACTTGAGGCAAGGCTAGGTGTGCAGAGAAATGTAAAACATATTCCTGACATAGCTTATAGCAATGCTAGTGAGTGAAAACGTTATCAAAAGTTGTTCCTGTTTGCGATATAATTAGTAATATTTATGATTAGCTTTATTATTGATTAATTGTGCCATGTAATCCAAGTTATTGATCCATTCCAATACATATATTTGAAAGATAATAAGATTGCCCGTCTCATTGGAGACAGGTCTCATTAGGCAATTTCCCTCGGGATTATTAAAGTACTTCTGTCTGTCTGTCTGTCTGTCTGTATCTGTGTGATACTCGTGATACATTGATGATCTGCAATGTGTGAAATATTGTGAAAATTTTAAAATCCTTGTAATGTGTGTGATGATAAAAAATGTATAATTCCCAGCAACTTTAAATTGGTGTGCCTTGAATTTCTGGTTGGGATTGTGGTGCAAGGCATCACGCACTGTGATGCTGGGAGCCCCCGGCCTGGAGCCTGAGTGGTTTAACTTAACGATGAAGATGATTCATGTGTATGTGTGTGTTTGCTAATTGGTTCTTCATGTTGCTGTCACGTGTTGTGCAGCCGCCCCCAGCGCGGTATGGAGGGAGGCACACCGTCACTCTGATCCCCGGGGATGGCATTGGACCGGAGCTTGCTAACCATGTGCGTGAGCTCTTCAGGTGAGACGACACAACACAGATACAGCCAAACACGTCTACACCTAGACTCAATGTGTGGCTTGTGAGCCATGACTATGAGAGGGAGGTACACCTGTAACATTATAGTAAAATGACATTGAAAAGAACCCTGGCCTCGATTCACCATGGAGTACCTTGGATGGTTGAATAATGTATTAAATACTAAATAAATTGAATTCAAACAGCTAAGAACATTTTCACTTGAAACTATTCACCCTAATTTGAGAACACAGCCACAAAATGGCTGCTGCTTGAAATAATAAAGTTGCGATAACTGTAATAATGCATTTTGGTTTTTTTTATACTTCATTCCATTCATTCCACAGCGGGGAAATTTGCTCTCTGCATTTGACCGATCCTATGATACATAGGAGCAGTGGGCTGCCAGGTTCAGCGCCCGGGGAGCAAGTTGGGGTTCAGTGTCTTGCTCAAGGACACTTAGACATGCAGACAGTTTGGAAGTGGGGAACGAGGGGATCGATCCACCGACCCTACGATTAGTGGACGACCCGCTCTGTTCACCCGCTCTACCCACTGAGCTTTTACCATTTTATATTATAATGACAATATGGGTTTTACATATCTACTGTATTCCATCCTGTTCTTAGGTTCTGTTGTGTACCAGTGGACTTTGAGATGGTAAACGTGGACTCCAGCCTGACCTCAGAGGACGACATTAACAACGCCATTATGGCCATCAGGCGGAACGGGGTGGCCCTCAAAGGTGTGCTTGTGACAGAGAAGGGGTGACAAAGAAAAGCCGGTGAACCCAAAGCCGTTGTCTTTTGTTTTAATGTGGGAATACGTCAATTTGTCACTGTTATTAAAATATCACCGGCATTTAGAGAAACAGGTGTAAAATACAATCATTTTGCCAGTCACCGGCAAACAGTTTATGAACGTTCCACTCTGCTCCAACGCATTCTTTGAGTAACGTTGAAGTGCCTTTTAGTGTGTATAGTCATCACGAGGAGGGGACGGCAGCGAGGTGTGTGTGTGTGGAGCTCTAGTCTGGACACTGGTTGATGTTGATTGTGGCCTCCAAGGGAGTGCTATGCTTCCTGGACAACTGTAGTGTACAGCCACGGGGAGTGTGGAGCTGGTTCTGGGCAGTGGTTCATTTGGACGTTCAGGTCCGAAATAGGGTGACATGTCATACATTTTGTTTTTAAAGTCCTAAGCTAACCTATGTTGATCTTAATAGTGGTAAACAGCAATATCTGAAGAAAGCCAGGAAGTACTTACCTAGAGAACACTGATACAAATCGGAACACTTCTCTTTGTGGGGAAAATATTAATTTTTAATTAGGAAAATGTTGACACAGTATGGACAATCTGTAAGTGGGTACTTGTAAACTCTTTTGGCTTGTTGTATTTACTTGCTCAAGGTAACATTGAGACCAATCACAACCTTCCGCCCTCATACAAGTCAAGGAACAACCTTCTGCGGTCAGTAAAACACCTGTTGACCTTTGACCCACGAGCTCTTCTGTCTGGATATTATATTGTTTATATGTCATTTATATAATACATATTTATATGATAAATATGTATTATATAAGTATATAATATGATATTGATAAAGCTCATGTTATTCTTTCTGTCTGTGTCTCAGCACCACTTTAGATCTGTATGCCAACGTGATGCACTGCCACTCTCTCCCAGGGGTTAAGACCCGTCACAAAGACATTGACATCATGATCATCAGGGAGAACACAGAGGGGGAGTACAGCAGTCTGGAGCATGAGGTGTGTACCTGTTAAGGGTTCACAATGTCTGTATCGCTTAAAGGGAACCATCATGCTAGGCTATTTTCTAATATAGCAGAGTACTGCTTCAAATGTGTGTTGGAAAATATGACATCCAATAGATGTGGATGTTTCTAATATCTTATATTAGAAAATAGCAGAGTGTGAACATCTTGAATGTATTGTGGAGAAGATACTTTCCCCCTCCAGTTTTGTGCGTCAGTATGTTTGTCGTGTGTCTCCAGAGTGTTCCAGGGGTGGTGGAGTGTCTGAAGATCATCACCAGGGTCAAATCACTGCGCATCGCTGACTTTGCCTTTAAAACAGCAAGGGAGAACGGACGGCGCCGCATCACTGCCGTCCACAAAGCCAACATCATGTCCGTTCCTCGTGGTTCCTTCATGTGTCCTGCATTGGCCTGTGA
>OMKQ01034958.1:0-12112 GCA_900302335.1 Phycis phycis
ACAAACACACACACACACACACACACACACACACACACACACACACACACACACACACACACACACACACACACACACAACTCTCTCTCACACACGCACACCAAAACTAACACACCCATACGGCAGACTATGAGTGTGCGCCCAGACCCTCTCCAGGCACCCCTGGGTCGGGCTGGCATGTGTGCGATCTCCCAGCGAGGAGATCAAACCATCAGCCACGGCGCGCGCCAGGATGCTGCCAAGTGGAAGGAAACCAGGCCAACTCCTCACCTGAGGCTTCAAGGGAACAAACAAGATACACAGAGGGGGTAGATGGAGGAAGACACAGAGAGAGTGAGACAGAGAGAGACATGCACAGAGAGACAGCCAGAGAGAGAGTGTGAGAGAGATACAGAAACACTGAGATGTAAATGTATATGTACAGACAGGATTCTGTCCTATATGTACAGATCTATATGTACAGACAGGATTCTGTCCTATATGTACAGATCTATATGTACAGACAGGATTCTGTCCTATATGTACAGATCTATATGTACAGACAGGATTCTGTCCATGCATGTTGTTACATCAAAACCCAAAAACCCAACTATATCAATATATTGCAGTTTGCACTGATGATGTCGCATGTCGCACACATGTCGCCATCTTGTTTGTTTTTGCAGACAGAAGATGCAGTCCTATAAGAATAGGCCAAAAAAACAGGCAACTCACAATGTTAGAGCCATTCTTGTGAAACGAATATGTTTTCTGCTGTGGAACAATGTAGCTATTAGACATTTGGTGAGACTGGGTTGAAATGTAAAGTATTGTCAAATGTAGAAGTGATTAACTATAAAAGGAAAAGAGGATTCTAATGCCTGGATCTCACACAGCTGGGCTTGCTTTTTACAAAAACCCATTTAACACTTTCCCAGAACACAAGCGAGGTGATTGAAAACAAATTGCGAGAGCCAACCATACAATCTTAATAATAATCTTCTACGTATCAGTGGTTTTTATATTTCTTGTCTCTTGTCTAACCAGCACAACACATCTTTACTGACAGAGCATTGTAGCTTCCATACTAGACTTATATTTAGTCATTTGTAGACTGTTCTTTGCCATGAGGTTGAGATGGCTTGTCTTTATACAGGCTGTAGACGAGGGCCATTTTGTGTTACTTTGTGCTAAATTCACCAAATCTGTTTTTAGATTAGATTAGATTAGATTGAACTTTATTAATTACATTAGATTGCACTTTATTGATCCCACGGCGGGGAAATTTTTGTACAGCCGTAGTACAAAGAGTGTAGTACAACACTACAGAAATAATAAAAACCTATACAATAGTAAAAAAAAAAAAACAACCAATACAATAAACAACAATGAACAAACAAAAACATACAGACAACAACAGAAAAAATTGCAAAACGTACTAGGGATATTACAAACGTTGAGGTGAACGTCATATGAGTAATATTGCAAGTAAAGGTGCGAGTATTGCAGGTAAAAGTGGAGAGATTTTGAATGAGCAAACAAGTAAAACCTAATTTATAGTTTATAATGTAGGGATTAGGGGATTAGGACATTTTGTTCTACATTGCTTCAGTTTTTAAGATAATTTATATATTTGCTATACTGCAAAAGAAAATTTTACAATTTGGGTTACTACGTTAAATATCAGATACTGCGAGGTTACTTTGTGAGCAACCGTTTAACCATTTAGCAAAGGTTAACTAAACCCCCACATTTTTCTCAAACCAAAAACAATCCACAATATTTATCGTACCTTAATACGTCCATGAATCCATGGCAACCTTAGGTACATTGTCATCATGGACATTTGGCCATTTTAGCAAAGGCCAGTCGAGTTTAATCACACCCACCCCTTACCTCATCACCCTGCAACCCACTCCACTCATCCACCCCCTCATTATTTAAGTCAAAATTGGTCAAGAGCCATCAATTCCATTAAGCCCTGACCTGGATACATTGATGCTAAACTCCCTTAAGAGCAGCTCTCTTAACCTGATAAGAAGTGGAAGGTAAGAAGTAGACGAGTTGTAATTCATGATCAATCACTGTTTTGGCTTCCGCCCTAAACCATCTACTCCCAAAAGGAAACTCCAGACAGATTTCCTATTGTGACTTAATGAGAGAGGCTCAGGTAGGTGTGCGATAAGGGTAGCCTTTTTACAACGTTATTCAACGTTATTCAACGTTATTCGGTTAGGAGAGGTTGAGATATTTTGCCTGATATAACATGATGATATAATATTACAAAAGGTCCGATCATGTTTGACCAATTCCAGTGTATATCATGAGAAAATCATGGGCAGGTTTATCACACCCACTTTCAAATATCTCACTTTGCTTCCAAGCCTATTCAGCAAACATACTCTTTTCCAATGCTCCAATTGGTCTAACCATGCGATTCTAAAACACCTAAAAACTGAAACGGGAAACGGAACAGATTTAGAACCCTAGGTTCTAATCAGATTGCCTGTCGCGATGCCTACAAATTCAGGCTTCAAACTCTCAGATCACAGTTTAGCATTTTCGGCTGCAATGGAAGCAATTGGCAAAGTCGCATACTGCACGAAGATCTACATTTACATTTTTTTTATATTTGACTCAAAGAGAGAAGTAAATATGCATGAAATATAAATATGAGATGTTCTTGGACAGAGATGGACAGTCAAATCTACTTTCTTACAAATCAGGCCCTACCTTCCAACAACCTGTACACTTTTGCATTACAGGTAGAACTGTTTTGAGGGGTGGTGCTGCTTTAGAGATAATGTTTCAGCTGATGTTCAGACAACTTCATAACAGACTCAGCTTCAATTCAAGCTAACCAGCAGCTTCAAATATGTTGAAAATGGTTTAAAGTTCTTACATGTTCACAGCCTGTCCTTTAGTGACGCACAACGGACGAGACTTTGGCTTGCCGTTTTGCAAGTGGATCTGAACTTGCCAATCAAACCATTGAAGAACATTGACCATCAAGGATGACTATGCCAACACACTTAAACATGGTTATCAAGAACGCAAACATTGGTATATAATGGCCACAGCCATTCCCTGCCTCAGAACAACCAATACAGCACAAAACATAGCTGAAGTTGGGGTATGTATGACATGAATAATCAATATAGTATTTATTTGCTGGGTTACATAAACCAAAGTGTATGTTGTGAAAGCAGGCTGATGGTAAAATATATGGGGTCATCTTCAGGTGTGGTATGGCTATTCATGAATGGCACTGGTGTGCACTGGGGGAAGGTGTATGGGGTTAGTCAAAGGTGAGGGGCACATGATTCCACCACTTTAATAACCTAGATAAAAAAACAAATCAAAGCACCTTTACCTCCTGTGTTGACCTATGTAATGTTTAAATAACATGTAACTTGCTTCCCTGCCACACTGACACTGAAGCCTTAGTACGGTTGTTGGGTTGTTAATTTATGCTGTGCGGTGTTTCTATGAATCTTTTGGGGAAAGCTTAGACCCATTCCCATTCTGTGTTTTCATCCATGCAGCACTCAACTCCATCCAAAGAAAAGCCCCAGACCATCAACATCCACCTACAACACGCACTGTTTGCTGCTCATTGGTTAAAAGGAAACACAGCCACACCGACATACAGATGCCTTTGTTATCTGTGAACCACCTTGCTTTTCCCCAATATGGAATATGGCAATAGTAAGCTTGCCATATTGTTTGTATTTATAAAGACTGTGTGTGTTCTTTTTTAGGATATATTTCAAGTAATCTTGGATCTAGCAGTCCTACTATGTTAGAGCAGAACTTCTGGGGTGAGACAGTGCAGAGCCCGGTCCTGAAACCAATAATTAGGAACTACACATTGTTGCCTGTTTTGTTTCTAAAAAAGGTGAACCAGGACCTTATGCCATTATTGTGGAGGCAGCATTGACCAAATCCCCTGATGTCACTATAGCTGATTTACCACAATGTTAAAGTACCTATTTACTGTCACTTACATTACCAAGAGAGTTCCATTCGGTTCCTCCGGCCTGGGTTTCTTACAATTCATTTTGGGGATGTGAAAGAAGGGCTCTAAAACTGCCAGGTTTATTAGTGGCTTGAAGGTCCATGTTGTCAGTTGCGCACACCATCCAGATCCAGATTAATCTATGGACACAGCACAGGTTCCGCTGACATTCAGTAACAATTCTTCAGTTCAGTTCTTCAAACTGTTATGCTACCATTCTATCTCCAACAGCAATGCCCCCTCCCAGGGACAGACTCCCGCGTGCAAGCAGAGAAAACAAGTGGCAGAGAGATACTACTGTCCAACAGCATATCTACAATTTATTGCCGTTTGTGTCCATCTGTACACAAAGTGACACTGGTAGTTGCATATTTTAAGTGTTTTCACACTTAAAATATGCAACTTCTTAGTATACTATGCGACTTTACCAATTGGCCCCTTTGCAGCTTTGTTTTAAGCTGTGGCAAAACTGGAGTGACGGGAGTTTCTGATCTCCATTTTTAGGTATCTCAACAATCAATCTTTGAATAGAGTCTCGAGTTCTTAACACCAGACTAAACCTTTAATCATGAAAGGGTGGCACTGGGCTGGCTTTCTGGGTGGGGCACAGGAGTTTCATGTGCCCTCTAATGCTGCCCAATAGTGCCAAATCCTTCAGTGTCAGAATTCCAGTAATGGGACCACATAGCATAGCAAAACAGTAATCTATCAATCTAAAACCTTTACATATTGAGGGCTTGCATGTTGCCCATGAGAACATTTCACTTTTTCACACTCTGGAGTGCCACTTGTTTGTGTCTGAGGTAATGAACATACACGACACATATGCATCATTTGCATTTCTACTTATGCCCAACTTTTCCATTACTGTGTGGAATGGAAGGCTAAATGTCATTAGGTAGTAGGCTATCCTCCTTACACACAGGTGTGTGTTCAAAAAGAATACAGATATAAAATACATATTGAAAAAGTTGGAGATGGATATGGAACATCATGTTCCCCCGCTTGAGAGTCAAACTGTAATTTCATATTCCACTCAAAAATGTCCAGGCACAAATTGTTTTGCCTGGAATCACAGAGTGTACCTGCACGGAATTATATTGAGAAATATGGGAGGCAGGGTGGGGCTTGCCCCTTCGCTTCATTATTCACTGCAATGTAGGTTCAGATTTAGGTTCCAATAGTGTGTTTTATGTTCTGTTTTTGTCATGTTACTAGAGTGAAAAATACAACAGAGGCTGTGTCCAGTTGGGAAATATTATTATTAAATTAAAAATCAGTTGTAATGCATCGTCAAGCATTTTGCCTTTCTTTTGGGGTCAGACATGCATTCCTGCAGATGGTGATTAAAGGTGCAGTGTGTAGGATTTAGTGGCATCTAGCAGTGATGTTGCAGAATGTGAAACTACAACCCCTGAATAGAGGGTACACCATTGAGTACCATCGAATGCTCACTTACGACGTGGGACAAAAACTGTAGCTTGTACTGGCCTGTAAGGTGCCAGTAGGTAGTTCCAAAACAATGTAATTGTCTACAACAGCATCGACTAGCCTAGTGTCAAGTGATGATAGCGCTTTATTGCTTTCTCTAGAAACATGGGAGTGCAACATGGTAGGCTTTGTGGAAGAGGACCAGCTCTCTATCTAGCTATAGCGGGCGTATTACAAGGCAAAGAAAACAGCAATTCATATTTTCATGGGATTATACACTAATTAAAACATACTTGGGAATATTATATTCAATTTCTGCCAAGTCTGTTTAGCTACTGCCACTAAATTCTACACACTCCACCTTTAAATGTTTAATTGTTGGGGGAGTTAGCAGGTTGAATAGAAACTGGCAAACAGATTTGTAATCATGGCACAGTGAATTAAGATACCTGCATTCACTCTCTTACCCTAGCCGATCTACTTATCTATGCCCTTCAATTATCTCTCTCTCACTCCCTCGCTCTCTCTCTCTCCCTCTCTTTCTCTCACACTCTGTCCCTCCCTCGCCATACCCCATGGCTATGATTGTATTACTTAATCAACGAGATCATCAGTCATTTTCAGTCACCGCAAGATGGCTGGATATCATAATAGCCTGTGAGCTAGCGGGAGAGAGATCTAGTTAGGGAGAGGGAGATTTAGTGAATGAGAGAGAGAGAGAGAGTGAGAGAGAAAATAAGGTGGTGGTCGAATGGAGAAAACTGTGAAAATAATAAAAGGAAATGCACGCAGTAACGGTATGAGAGCCGGAGAAGCTACAGTTGAATATGGCTGGCTGTGAATCTGCCCATTATTAGTGAACTTTTTTGCTGCAACTTCTATGCAGTGACTGTAGTGACTGTCTTTCCTCTCCTAGCCACAGCTGCCACCTCCGCACTTTCACGATTATATTTTTCAGAAAGGCGCATTCCTATTAGAGGCCGAAAAACAATCAGCTGCTCACTTTTTGGGAAACAGCTTCCCACTGGGTTTTAAATATCTAATTAAAAGTTCAAATTGTGAAAGAAGTACACACATACAGACACACACACAGATCCCATATGTCGCCTCATCATTAAAATATTTAATGATCATTAATGTATGATCATATCAAATGGCCCAGCAGGCAAATACATGCATATCTTCATGAACAGTATATCATCATTATCGTGTTATAATAATGATGAAAATAATGATATGCTAATAACATGCACAAGACATCCTGTCATATTTCATGGACACATAATGGCTTGTATTTTTCTGCATAGCGTTATGGATAGTTGAAAATGTGTCACACATTGGTGTGGGATAGAACTACATTACCGTGTATGCATGGGTGTGTGTTTGTGTTGCTGTGTGTGCTCTTCTTGGACATCTTGGAAATATACACGTATCAATCCACTCAAATTATGACACATATATGACACATTTATATTTAGAATGACATAGCCAGTTATGCACTTTTCTATTAAGGCATATATGTGACTATTTATTCCAGGAGCTGTCAAAGGAGAGATCAGAGCAGACATTGCAGTCTGTCCATTATGGTCTTAATCCATCTCTCCCTATAGGCTCCCTTCAGGCTGCAAGAACAGCTGGGCTGAACTTCTACTGGCCTGCACACTGACATATAGACACACACACACTGACACATGCACATGCACACACAGAGATCCTTCCAGTGACCATGATCTACGTGTGACTCACAAGCCCACAAGCCCACCTATGTTTGTGTGTGTGTGTGTGATGTGCGTAGGCACATGTGATTTGTCTCGAAACAAAAATCCTTTTTCAGTATGTCGACAATAAAAAAGACTATGGATTTAAAATTGAGAAAATAAGAGCAATTTAAAATAATTATCCATTATTTTTTGCAGAATAGTCTTTTTGGGGAAAGTACAAAACCTTAACTTAAAACCCTGAATGTCATCCAAACTCCATCATTTCTATTGGTGTTCACCTCACAACACGTCTTAAAAACCTTCGGACGGGAACAAGAGGAACATGTTTTTAACAATTTTTCAATGGGCAACTTGAGGACAGCCTACCGCAGAGTTTGGGGTCATCATGTTGGTCGTTAAAAAGGTTGTAATGGGCCATGAGAGAGGCTGCTCTGTCCAGGCGCTGTGCTGAATGACCTGTGGATCGCACCGTCATCCACGAGAGCGGATCGTACCATTAGGCCCCCGATGAAGGGCAACTCTGGACACACGACGCGCTGTGAAGGAGACAGATCGAAGTTGACGGCGAGAATGGCACAGAAAATTGTCACACGAAAGGCTGTGATGAATGACTGTGTGGTGATCTACTTGTGGGGGAATGTGTCTGGTACCTACGATAATACAAGAGCTAAACAATTTGTTCTATTCAGAGCACCTTTGCAACAGTCTCCAGTCTGCCAGTTGGATGTCACATATTGCGTTGACTTCCATATGGGATTCAGTTCACTCCATATGCACGTGTATGTGTGCACATTGTAAAGGTCACTACTGTATAAATGCAGTGGGGGAAAGGCAGAAGAGAGAGTGAGATATGGTAAACTGATTTGTGAGCATAATGCATTATCTTCTCATGGAAATACACACCACGGTAAATATTCCCTTGGAAATCCACTTCTGGCCCATTTCCTGTATTGAATTTCCACTGACAGGACGACTGACTGGATAACCTACGGGGGAATTATATGTTTTTAAAACCATAAATGTCATTCTTGCCAACATGAATGTCTCAGAGTGATAAAAACAAAACAAATGCAATGTAGCATAGTGCATTCCCAAGACAACGTTTTAATTTTAACACTAATGCTTCTAACAATAGGCCAATGCTGATGACAAATGGCTCAGGTGTTTGGAAACTTCAGACACTTGGATGTGTTCAAAATTAACACAATAAACATCCATCTTTGTGACAACAATATAAATATTTCCTTAGATGTGGACCAGAAATAAAATCACCCCCAACCTTTAAAGTAGATTTGTGTACGATTATGTTTCAGAGACTCCAGCGTTACAGCCAGCAGACTTTGCAATACTCATTAATCTTGGAGTGACTTTCCTGGTGGGATTTCGGAAATTGTAGCCTGTTATGTCTCTCCCCACATTGGTGTGCTCTGCTGCCAGTATTAGTCAAGAACCACGGAGAGGCACAGAGTAGCCTCGTCTCTATAGAGAGGGATGTGGGCAGAATAAACTGACAACAGCCCAAGGATAGCGCCAATTCCAGACGCTGTTGGGGGGCTAAGATGTGGGGCTAGAGGTGGAGTTGACCACGAATTCTCAATTATGGCAACGAAACCCCTGCCTGGCTCACTGTTACTGTCACTGTAAACTGGACCACTAGCATGACTCCCTGTTAAAGCCAGCTAGCCTGCTTTGTCATTAAAGTTATCTAGTTCAAGTTCAAGTTGTTTAAACAAGGCACGTTCAAACATCAACTAGGAAAATCAAAGAAAAATAAAATAGAATAAAATAAAAATAGCATGGGTGGATTACTGTTAAACTGAACAAGCAGGCTAAATTGGCTAACAGTTAAAGCCTAACCTTAACTCTAACTAAGGTGGCTCGCTGTTAAAGCTAGTTGGTGAGCTAGCCGAACTGTCCGTAATCACTGTTAGCAATTTCTGAATAAAACAGAATGGGTGCAATGAAGGACACTGGTTGGATTAGGATTGTAAATGAGGAGGGAAGGGGGAACCTTATAAAAGTGAAAACACCTTAAGACTTTATTGCTCCATTAGGATGCATCCTCGCTGACAATTTTTCCTCTCCCACCCTCCTGCATTCATCCTTGGGGTGTTGAGGCTTTTATGAGGATTTTCCTATAGAATGCTGATGAGCCACTTTCTTTTTTATTCACATCACATCTAACCAATCACAGCAGAGGGCCTGGCAAAGCTACTAATACTAGTCCGGCTGTTAGTACCGCAGCTGGTCACCCATGGCAACCAGAGGAGTACGACCAGTTGGAGTTTTATGGTTTAAAATCTGCTCTGCCAATGGGGCTCAGTGGATAAGCAATAGCATTTACATAAACGTTGAACATGAAATCAGCTGGATGCATTATGATCTAATCATTCCTGGGAAATGTTGGTGGAATTGATTATTTTTGAAGGAATTGATCATTAGGGACGTAAATTATAGGCCGGCGGACTGTAACTGTTAGCAAGTGCTCCGATCGCGCATGCTCCAGATAACATAGTGGACTCATATTTTTTTGAAGAGAGGTTGTGCGAGGACATCCACAATCACACACATTCATGTAATTCATCCATGAAACAATACAGTAAGACAAAATGGCGTCAAGATCTCTGTGAGAAATTGCTGGGAAAAAAGTGCGGGAGAATCGCTGGAAAACATGGGGATATGAAAAGTGCCGTTTTCTTTTCTGAACACACATGCGTCTTCCTTCCCGCCTTCTTCCTGCCTTCAGAAGATTCAAGCACCGCTTGAGAAAGATCTGCGCACTTTGGACCCAGTTAAAGAATACGCCACTGTGTCTCCGACCAACGATGCAACGCATAACAACTTTTATCTTTGCACATCTTTTATTTTTTCATGTTTCACCACATTTTGTCTTGAGGGGATGAGCGTCCTTTTTATTTATTTATTTTCACTTTCCTTTGATCCGCGGGATTGTGCGCTAAACGTAACAACGGCGATGATAGAGACTCCTTTCGGTTTCACCCCGCAGCGCTTTTAATGAAGCTGGTGAACCCATTCTTACGTGCTGTGGGGGGACGGGGGGCAAACCCAGGGTCATCTAAAACCCTGTCTGTGTCTACAATTTTTGTGGCCAGAATCCATGATTACTTATTTTGTATTTTTTATTTTTTTGGGATGTGAGCGATTTCCAGCACACCAAGCTGAGCCTGGTGATGCAAAACTTGAGAATCAATTTACCCTTTTCTGAGCACTCATAAAGCCGCTTGCCATACAGAAAATCTGAATCGCTGCGATATATCATGCCATGCACACCTCGGGAAATAACACCATATTCCACAAACTGTCCCCCCCCCGACCTCCTTCACCTGCTTAATGGACACCCAACTATACCGCAAAATTTGCCTAATCCCCTCTTTGCCATACATCAACATATCGACCATATTACAAAAGGGGGCTGGATAAAAGACAAGTCAATGCAGAGCATACTGTACCGTATGCAGAGTAATGAAAGATATGGAGAACCTTGGGGACCCCCGAGAAAGCCATTAACTTCGGCTGTGATGCCTGTCGCATGCCGTTTGATCAATGCTATGATTTCGAACGCTGCTTTAAATGTCACATCAACTAAATATCACATTATTCATAGAGCACAGTCTGGGCCTTAAAGCTCATTTTATTTTGGATTACTTATTCTAAATGATTTGGGTTCTCTACGTTGTCCGTGTCTCTTAGCCAAATGTCATGAAAGGTAATTTGTACATTGTGCTGTCAGGGATTTCAATGCGTGGCATTTTAAATGCCCAGAAAATCTGCATCCCCATTCACAAATTCCCACCCCCATGGATACAGGGGAGAAAAAAAAAGGAAAACAGCAGGGCTTCTTTTACAACACTAGAGGGCTCACATGCACTGCTGATGCTCTCAGAATAGCAGCCCCGGCACATGGATTATGGCCAGATATTGTATTGATTGCTCTTTGCTGGGTCGAAACAATCTCTTGTTCAGCTCAGTGACTGGCAAGGTGGGATTTAACATCTGAAGGGGCCTGAGTACAGCCTGCAGCATTTCTCCAGTCTCCCAGACCACAATGTAAGGACAGGACACCTTCAGAACAAGTTTCAGAAAGAGATAGGGGTGGCAACATGGGGCATGAAAAGAACTTATTTAAGTAGAGTAAAGAGAGAGATAGTACAAAGAAGAGATAAAAAAAATGCAGAGAAGAGATGGTACAAGAATTTATCTATGAGTGTGACAATGTTATTTGGTGTCTTTTCATAAATTGAATGCATACGTATTTGCGGATCTCTGTGTGTATGAGTGGGTGAGTGAGTGAATGCGGGAGTGAGAGGAAGAGAGAAAGAGTGCGTGTGTGTGTGCACTACCCCATTGCGGGTGCATGTCTAAACCTCAAGCAACAGCTGAGCAGATGGCCCACCCATTGGGAGTCATTAGCCAGTGAAGCTTATTCCCTTTGTCACACACTTATGTGTGTGTGTGTGTGTGTGTGTGTGGGGGGGGGGTCTGTGTGTCTGACCTCGGAGCCACACCTCGGGCTGGCCACGCACCCTCACACACCTGGCCTCCCCTTTATATTATTACTATATTCCTCAACCTTCCCACCAGCTCTGGGGCTCCTTGGGGGAGGGGTACATGTAGGCAAGGCCAGACAGACAGACAGACAGACGAGGGGAGGGGGGAGGGAGGGCGCAAGACAGATGGGAGATGCAAAATCCACCACGTAAGAATAAGTATCAAGCTCCCCCAGCATCTACTTCACCCCCCCCCCTCTCACACCTCCACCACCACCATCTTTGATGTGTACACTTGAAGACAAAAAAAGGCATGCTATCTTATTCTTACTTCCTCTGTAGATAGAGTCCCACGTCAATAACTCTCCTTCCTTATCTCTTATCTTTCATCCCTCCATCAAACAAACAAACAAGCCAGCAAGGCAGACAGACAGCTGGTTTACCCCCCCCCCCCC
>OMKQ01034970.1:1712-13936 GCA_900302335.1 Phycis phycis
TGTGTGTGTGTGTGTGAGGTGTGTGTGTGTGTGTGTGTGTGTGTGTGTGTGTGTGTGTGTGTGTGTGTGTGTGTGTGTGTGTGTGTGTGTGTGTGTCGGGGGGGTCCTACCTCTTGGTGCCGCAGGCGTCCGGGCAGGTGGGGCATTTCTCGCAGGTGTCCCCGAAGGCCCCGGGCTCCGTGCAGCGGCAGCGGCCGCACACGCAGTTGCCCCGACCGCTGCACATCTGGCCGTCGGCGGCGATGCACGTCGACGTCTCCGTGGAGCAGTAGCAGTTGTCGCCGACGTAGCCGGCGTGGCACTTGCACTCCCCGCAGTGGCACTCTCCGTGCCCTGGGGGGGGGGGAGAGAGAGAGAGAGAGAGAGAGAGAGAGAGCGGAGGCAGGTGAGAGGAGGCCACGGGCGTTGGATCGCTGGTTCTGGTTTGTGATGATTACACTTCAGAGTGCCACGCCAGGCAATGTCTCGCTTTTAATGCGACGCTAACAACCAGAACACCATTTGCCCAAATGGATTTGGGAATCACCAAGACAAAGTAACACGCGCGCGCGCGCGCGCACACACACACACACACACACACACACACACACACACACACACACACACACACACACACACATAGGGGAAAAAAGGGACAAAATAGGACAATTCTGTGAGGAACTAGGAAACAAATGAGTGATTTCCCATTTCCTGAAGTGGTCTCCTCAGGGTGCCACTCTGACCGTTGAGCATACAGCCAATGGCAGGCTTGTTGGGTGACCCCACAGCCAATGGCAGGCTTGTTGGGTGACCCCACAGCCAATGGCAGGCTTGTCGGATGACCCCACAGCCGCGGCCGCACAGGGATGTGATGGTGTTTTTCCAACCCCTTCCGTCTCCTCCCTCTGCCTGGCTCCAGTCCGACAAGACGCCTAAAGGGGCGTGCGCTGTCCAGACCGCATGGTAAGCTTCCAGTCAAAACACTGATCTGTCTCACTCTGCCCTGCGTGACCACCGTTCGTAGGGCGGAAAACCCCGTGGAGATTGGTGACTGTGGCGGTAATATGGTAGCCCGCTTCGCGCCCGTTGGCCCCGAGATCCCTTCACAAAGAAGGCTCTCATTCAGTCACTTCCCGGCGTTAGCTACTGGCAGGAACATGGAAGCTAACTGAAAGGGACAAGGACGCATTCTGTCAAGGCAAATAGTTTGTGAGATGTTTGTTTATGTAGGCTTTTCGGGCAACCGAATAAACCAATTAACATAGACTTGAGCAGAAAGGTGACTGGGTCAAATATAGGGTTAAAAGACACAAGGCAGTGATACTATAACATCAATTTTAAACTATGTATTCGCCAACTGGCTCTGGGCTGTCCTAAGGTTTAGTGACTGTTAAAAGGAAATTCAATAGGCCATCCATGAACGGGGTGTTCGCCTGAACCATCAAGAGAAATACTCCAACATATTCCAGGTGTTAGTCTTGGATATTCGCCTCTCAGAATTCTATCGGGCTTCTGACATTATACATTAAAACACGCATGCATACAATACACATAATGACAAATTACATAAATGAGATTATTTTGGACATATGGAAGAGATATTTACTGATGGCAACTGCAATGAAAGCAAAAATAACTTTAAAGCCAGCTTTAGACTTGACCAGCGGCCAGGGTATTTGGGGATAATGGGAAACAGATCACCGTACCACTTAAAGTCACACAGACACTGAAGGAGAAAAACAACTTGCAGACACAGTCGAGTTGTTACCGTAACCCAGACCTGTTATATAACACACTATCTGGCCTGGCTTTACAGACTATATGTAAAAAGGCCTTTCTTTTATTGACAGGGACTATCAACCAGACCCTTCCTTTCCAACGACTACAGTGGGCTGTATAGTGTAAGGTGCCAGTGATGAGGTTACGTGATAGATCTTAAAAGTTACATTAAGCCATTTAGAAGGAGCTTTTCCTCCCCGACTTGTCATCCTCGTGAGGCTGTCGACAAGCAAGGCACGATTCCTCTCTCCGGTGGGCTGTCTGGAGCGGTCCCAGCACTAAGGTTTTGGGAGCATGTGATTAACAAGATGGCAAAGGCTCGGAGGGAATCAAATGAGGAAGAGCTAGAGTCTTTTTCTATTTGACGTAGACAGGGTTTGAGAAGGTGTGGAAGTGGCACGTTGGTGTCAACGTCAAACTGTCAAACACGCTGCGTCCACATGCGCCTCAGAGATTCCAAACATATATATAAAGATAGCTCAAAAGTTACACAACAGTGACACAATTTCACAAAAACGTTGATGCTGTATTGGCATTGATGCTGTATTGGCAAAGTAAGTCACACATGTCATTTGTATTAGTCCTCAGTTGCCTGCTATGTTTAACCGTCCTAAAGTTGCCATCAAACAGTGATCTATAAATCTCTGTTTGTCTTTCCAGTGAGCAAGCTGCCTAATGCCTAAGACATCCAAACATACTCACCACTTGAATCGATAATGCAAGCATTATTTTCCATGATTAATTGTTACCGAGTTAATCATTTAACCTTGACATATGGTGATTGATATGGTGGACGCCATAATCGGGGAGAACTAATGTTTCAACGAGATCCACAGCACAGTCCGTCCGGTCCATTCATGTCAGCAGAACAAACGTGACACTCCCGTTAGCATTCGTGATCCAACGACCCTGACCTAATATTATTTTCGCCATAATCATCTGTTCCTTTGACTTGCATCACCAGAAAGAAAACAAAGGAACGATGATCTACGCTCACAGGTTTGTGGAATAAGAGCTACACCCAACAGCTACAACAGATGTGCACATGCGAGCGACACAGAGAGAGAAAGAGAAGAGAGAAGGGGTTTTCCGCCCGTTATTCCGTAGCCCCCGATATCATCTGATGGTGAGATGAAACAGGCAGCGTAATGACAAAGCAAGCTGTGGCAGGAAATTAGGAATGCGATAAGAATCTTTTCCTCAAACAAATGTCTGTGACACTGCTCTATGGCCATTTGGTTAACCTTGTCGAGTAGTCAAACCTACGTCCAGATTTGATGTAATGAGGAAGACAATGAGGGAATGTCAGCGCAACCTTAACGTGATATTTCTGCCTGAATGTGACACGCATTCTGCCGTGAACCCCTGACCCCTCTGTCTCCCCCATTTCTCGTCGCCTTGGTGGATGTGGGTCACCAAGTTCATTGATGCCTCGCACCCCTGCTGTGGTGCATATATCAGCCAAAAAAGGAAAACAATAGAGATGACACAAAAGGGACATGGTTCAGACCCAGCGTGCCAAATCCGCATCCTGCAGAATGGAATTCATCCAATCGCACATAAGGAGGCAGCTCAGGAGACAAGTGGTGACACTCCACCAGACAATTCTATAATGTCCTACCAATAGCGAACATCAATAGTGTGTGAAAAAGGGAAATAAATGACCGACCTGGGCGAGAATACATATCATCTATATTCTGAGCCATGGGTAGCGTACTGTTGTATCACACCATATTGGTATGGATTTTACACAAACAATCATGTTTACGTGTCTAGATAAATGGGATAGTTGGACAAGCCATCGTCACCCCAAAGATAAAGTTATTCTCTAAGACACGTTGCTTTAATCAGCCACAAAATGGATGTAGCATCACATCACGTGTGTCCCATTTCGATTGCGACAGCTTTAACACAAAATGCATGATAAACACAATCTCACGTGGCCCAAAAAAACCCACAATCTAGCCAGCCAACGAAGCTGGCCGCTACCACGTCTGGGAAGAGCGCAACAACAAACCGAGCTATTGGAAGGATGCCCCGTCTATGCCGTGAATCACGGCCAGAGCACAGTGCCTGACTGATCAATAACAAGCAAACACTGATAGTGAGAGCTCGCTCCCATCAGCCCGGTCCATTAGTCAAAGGACTCCCAACACTGGGCCTGTTGCTGGGAGCCGAGGCGACTCATGGGACGTGTGTCACGAACTGAATTTGTCGTCTCACCCATAATCTATATTTCACACGCGGTGTTCACTTAATAACCTCTGGATAACATCTGGAGCACATAAAGTTTGTGTAAAAAATATGAAAGCCAAGTGGCATGAGCGACTCCAAGACGGATTTTGGCTTTGGATGATCGAAAGTAGTTGTCCTACTTTTAATTTACTCAACACAAAGAAACAAACAAAAATGAAACAAAAAAATCTACTTTCTATTGTGTGTATTGTATTATTATCATCACACAATCAGCCTGACCTGATGAACCCCCAGGCCGTCATTATAAACAGTGGGCCTGATGCACTGGTGGTGGTTTGAACGGAGGCATATTTAGTAGCAGACCGCAGGTCCCAGCACCAGGAGGCACAGTGCCTCCCAATGTCGACAGAGACTGGGGGAGGGAAGGCGAGAGAGAGAGACAGACAGACAGACAGACAGACAGACAGACAGACAGGGCAGTTGTATTGCAACAGATCAACTTTCCCGCAACAAGAGACATCCTACATTTAGTCTTCAAACAGGACAACAACCTCAAAGATGAACTCCTCCAAAATGTGGATGAGTTAAAAGACGCACACCCACTTATCATAATCCCTCATCCACTACCATTAGCTTGATATTTTACGGCCGGCGGTTGCCGTCGGTGTCTGCCTCCAACGGAGGACGAAGCTTCTCCGACACACTAAAAAAACCCACGATGTGTGTGGTGCATTTCATGTACAACATGGCTCACTAGAACGCTCCTACATGAGGATATACTGTTGTTTCACCCATTTGTGATACTTGTGATACCCAGTAGTATCATAGTATCACAGTATCCCAAATGGGTCGTAACCATGGGGATAACATTGTTATTTGGCAATGTTCGAATTCGAGGCTGAAACATGGGGTTTGCATGTACTTTGACTGAAAAGTAGATTTAATTAAAAACACGTTCTCTCTGGGGCCGTTTGTCCCGCTACTGTAGAAACATGGCGTTGCAACATGGCGGGCCTGATGGAAGAGGAAGCCCTTTATATCTGTGTAGATATAATGGGCTCATTCTAAGGTAACTATTTTCATGGGATTATACGCTAATGAAAACATACAGGCCAAGTCTGTGCCGTTAAGACGCTAACGAAATCCTACACTGCAACTTCAAGTGCAGCACTTTACATACTTGGAATTCTTGAGTTTTCGATTATAAATTCAAACTTGCACAAGCGGTCGACTTATTCTTTTGAGGACATTGCACTCAAGATAGCTAAAAGTTGAGTTGACTAGCGTTAGCTGGAGGTCTTTAGAGAATACTACATGGAGAGTTATTGAGGTAATTCATGGTTGGAAAGTTATGCCCGTCCTCTGACTTAGTGATAAAGTAAAAAAGATGAGAACATTTTTGAGGAAATGAGTCCTCTGACGTGGTGATGAAATTGCTAAATACGTGCATTTTAGAGGAACTTGGCTCCCAACTCAGTTTCCAGTTCATGCATTCATCGAGATCCTTCTATTTCCCAGTGGACTCAGCATTTCACTGTAAGCAGCATTAATGTCCTCTCTACCCAATCGTGAGGTTTTGTAAACCTCCACCCAAAATAGCGGCTGCTATTTTGGAAAGTCAAAAGTAAAACAACGGGACAACCAGCCAGTGTCTGTTGCCCATCTATTTCAGCGTTTATGGCCACTGCACATCATATGCTATCATGTTATTACGATGCCAAGCCCCTCCCAGGGACTATGGAGGGGTGTAAAATACATCATTATAATGACAGCTCTGACAGAAGAGCGATATCGCCACGACCACGTCTTAATTACACAGCGCGTGGAGTGATCTGATTACAGGCCCTTGTGTTTGGTCACGCCTTCAGAGGGTTGGCCCGGATGGGGACATTTTCGTAACTTCTATGGGGGACTGAACCAAAGAAGGAAAAAAAAAAAGGTCTCTATCTCACGTTGTCCGTTTATTTTAGTGTCAGCGGACGTTTGCTCTGATAGAGAGGGGTCAGTCTTTTAATTGCACACGGACTGGACTAAAGAATGCCACAAATCTGTGGTTATATGAGAAAAAGAAGCACTTTTTCTGCCAATGGAAATAGAAGGACAAGTGATATTTTCACGACAGCGAGGATAAGAAAAACCCACTAAGACAGACTGCAGCAGAGCCTCTGGGCTCTGGGTAACGTCTAAGACGGAGCGTGGCTTCTGTATATCCACGGAGGCGAAAGTAGCCCATGCTCACTTTTGCGGCAGACCAAACTGAAGACCAGGCATTCAACTGGATCGCATGACTGATAGGAGACGCACAAAAAAAAGCTGACTCATGAACATGAAATGACCACAAGAAAGCCCAGAAACGATACTTAGCTAAAAATGTATACATACATGTTCCTCTGGACATTGGGCTACAGTCGGAAGAACCTCGTCCTTTCTTTTGTTTAGGCTAACTGACGTTCTTTGGGACATCCAGCTTTGCTTATGTTACTCTTGGCTGTTTATACCAGCAGCGTTGGCCGGTCATCACGAAGCACGTTGTTGGTGCAGAAGACGCGCTGCACATAGAGACATTCTGTTCCACAGATAAGACCACTGGCATGTTGGCGCCTCTCTGTGTGCACCCCAGGGTCACAACCCTGACTTCCTGTGTTTGTTAAAACACTATCGGTGGGCTTTGTGTGAGAAAAAACAAAAAATAACATGCAAATTCATGGTAGACATGATGTCAACAGACTATGAAGGCTCTTCTTGTACCAGACACGTGATGAGCTTAATGTTTAGTGGTGACACAAAGCAGCAAGCATCTGCTGGAATGAACCCCTGGCCGGCTCGCCATCGGGGCGCAGGGTCTCCCAAAACCCCACAGGAAACACCAAGAGCAAGGGCCAGGAACTGAACTGTCAACTCGACATCAAGGCAGAACGAAGCTGGGAGAAGGATGGCGGTCGATGGAGACCATGTCCACACCCACGCCTACACACACACCCCGGACAAAATGCAGACAAAATAGAACGAGGGTTGGGCAGAAAATGAGTCTGAGTCTATGAATGAGTTGCATGAGAACGACTTTGTGGGTTTAGAGAGTGGCTGCGAAGGCTTTTGTCGGCCCCGCTGTACTATATAACAATAGGGTATTGTATTTTGAACACGGCCACACACAGGCAGACCCACAGACGCAAACATCACGACAAAAGAAAGATGAGACTTGAGATGAGAAAGACGACACTTGAAACTCCAGTTCGAGTCTCGCCTGATGTTCTACATGAGCATCCCTGTGAGGCGTGCAGACTCTATTCTTTTAATGGGAGTCAGCAATGACCCGTGACACACAATACACATATGACAACCTCCATCTCCGTGTTTCCCCCCCTCTCAGAGAAGCAGCCCAAAAATGCGGGCGGTTAAGCTATGCGGGCCGAGACAAGCAGCCTTGTGTACACCGAGCCAAGCCGTCTGTCATCAGAGGCAAACACACGGTCGACACAAACCCAGCCCCAGATACGAGGACGGAGGGCAAAGTTAAGTTCAAGGTCGTGAGCGCATACTGCTGAAACACAATACAGTCAGCTAATATCAGACCGTGGCCTTCGCCTTCTTTAAAATACCTATTCCGAAGAGCTCATGACAAACAGTGCGGTGCGTGTAACATGTAGTGGTGGTCAGATGTACAGTAATGACAGTTATCAACAGCTCTGATGACGTCATTTTTTGTTGTAAAAATAGCCACAAAGCAACACCGTGACAGACACTGGCCATTAAAAGCCGTGAAACCAACATTTACCGCGTCCTAATAGAGATGTGTTTCATCAGCAGTGCCTGCATAACTCACACACACACACACACACACACACACACACACACACACACACACACACACACACACACACACACACACACACACACACACACACACACACACACACACACACACACACACACACACACACACACACACAGAGTAAAAGACCCATAAGTCAAACAATTCCTGGTGAGTACCTTAGTCAACACACACGCACCTGGTATTTGTTTAAAAGGGGATGTCCATTATTTTCCTTGTATTGCTGAGAAGGCTTATAGTCTGGTCCAGTGTCTGTACTGGGGGACAGGGGGAATAGTTGATAGTGGAAATGGAGGTTGTGGCATATTTGGCGGAGGTGCTACTTGGTGCATGATAACGGACCAAATAAGATGGCTCATCAGTTCTGATAATGCAGAAGACCATCACATACGCCTCTGTTTATTTCTTTAGCTAAAGCATCGCATTTGTCACCAGAATCTTGTAGATATATTCGGTTGTATCAGCCATGGTATCAGCCAAGTTCAGTATCAGCCATTCAGTTGATGTGAGAGGTCAAGCCAGGCCAGTATGACATATAATTCCTCCAGTTTTATTTTGGTTTTGGCAATCAACTACCCTCATGAAACCATACATGTTGACGGAGAAACAGGCTGTTATTTACAGATGCAGCCACGGCATTCATCTGAGGATTTCTCCATCCCAAACACGTCAGACACGAGCACACTCCATGAACAGCCATGGCTCATGCAAACAATGTGTGACAAACTAAGAAAAACACGTCATCTGTTAAAAGGTAAGACCCACTGCGTGAGATCTTCCGAGCACAGTTGTATCACTGTATCACGCAACAATGGAGTATTGTATTCCCGAGACGTTGCACACAAACACACCCATAACGGCACAAACAACAACAACCTCTCGCAGTCTTTGAAAAGGCTGAAACATTGTCCGCAAAAAATGCCACTAAAAGTCCTTTGCAGCCCTGACTACTCGAATACGTAACTACATCTGGTGAATCCCATCTGCATCCCCGCTCCTCTGTGCACGACCCGGGCCCAGCAGCTCTGCTCTCTGTTTGTTTTCCCAGCATCTCCTCCTGCCTCAGAAGCCCAGAGTCCACCCACCACGCAGGCAACAACAAACACGCAAGCAAGCAAGCAAGCAAGCAAGCGCGCTGCGTTTGAACAGCTGGGGAAATAATGGAGGAAAAGAAAAAGGATTCAGGCAACAGATTCAACGAGGGGCTTTCTCTCAGGACGTGGAATGGACGAGAGCGGGAACCACCCAGAGGCCCGGGCCGTCCGTAAGCGTGCCCGCATGAAAAGCGAATTACATGAGAGCTGTTGAGACCGTATGAGCAACACGCAGCTCCTTGCCAAGCGGCACACGCATGCCACATTGTCATTCCCAAACGCTCCACCTATCCCAGTGATCCTGACCATCTGCCTAACCGGTGGCTATTTCAGCAACCGATACTGTGGAAGATTTATGCACAGTTTATACACATTCGTATTTTATGGTTCCTGCTGCGGCCGCGTAGAGAGAGAGAGAGAGAGAGAGAGAGAGAGAAAGAGAGATGAAAAAAGCAGCGAGCATTAAAATCATAACAATCATAGTTTTACTACCAAGACAGACACCTGGAATGTGTTTGTACCTTACAAAAGGTAGCGGCGGTAGAGTTTAAGGTGGGGCCGTGTAACCATAGTACCTGATCTGAGGGAATCATCATAAGGGCCTGCAGGCCTTGGTGTGCGACGGTCAAGTTCAGTCACGTTTAGCCTCCACGGAGGTTGTTTACCTCTGGGGCAGGGGCTAGGATATGGGAACTGATAGTTTTTGCCGCCTGAGTGCTGTTAAGGAAGCAGGGGAGGTTAAGTGAGACGCATGCCTAACATCAACTGCCCGCAATGCTTTTTTTATTTAGGTCACATCACTGGAGTTTAGTGTCGAGTCATATGTGGTTGTGTTTATATGGTGGTATAATGTCTGCTAGCACGAGGCGCTAGCAGACTGCTAACCACTTTCATCTAAATGAAAGGTTCAGGCCACACTGCCACGATAACAAAAATAGCCTCATTACAGTCCACTCTTACAATGTATGATCTTTGTAGTAGTTGAAGTATTTTTTGTGTAGTTTGTATAATGTAGTTTGTATGATGTATCATATCATGTTTGTATCATGTCATCATGTCATGTATCATTATCACTCATATATTTTGCTTTTGCAGATACAATTGTCTTCATGAACACAATTCAAAGAGCAAATTGACCTGCCACGACTCAGGAATATGTATAAGACTGATTTGTGAATGTTTGAAGTCTTTGAGCTTTAGGATTACATTCCCACTGGGCTAAGTCACTTGAGGAGTAATGTAGACGCGGAATATAATGACATCTTTGTGATCATATCTAGAGAATGAGGACAGAGGATGTCAATGTTGAAAACACCTGTGTGCCTAGATGTATTGCTTGATGTTCTCCCTCACAGCTCACTGTCTCACACCGTCATGGATCTGGTTTTAGGCCCTCGTATTTATAAGATTTCAGTATGTTAGTATGGCAAACAATCAGTGTTGAAATAATAATGAATCAACAAAATGGTCCCAATCCTAGGTAAAGACAGATAACCTTTCACATGTTTCACAGACTGCGCCGTAATGTATTTTCCTTTGTAATTAGAGTGAAATGAAAAGGCCCATGAACCAGACCACGGGAACAGCCTGCCAGGAATCAGCCCAGAACACACACACTAATTGTGTCATGTTCGACTAACACCACATTAAAGACGAATACACACCACAGCCAAAAACTCTCAACGCGTCGCAATCACTACGTAGTAAAGCAAAGGCTCCCAGTTCCAAAATCTGTGATCCAGCTGACTAACAGCAACCCAACTTAAAGGCTTAACTTTAATGCATCAAGAGTATTAGCACTCAAATCTCTCCATTCGCGTGGCCAGTCGTGAGAAGATTTCAGCCATTTCAAATCAGTGTCGCCGCCAAGGTGTCTGGGGCAAATAAGCATCGATTCAAGTTGTTCTACACATATACTGACATGACTGTGAATGTGACATTTAGCAGGGAATGAGTCGTGTTTCGACACGTTGCAGCCATAATCCATGGAGACTCCCTATGGAAGATCTTCAATCACAATGAAAGACAGACTAGTACATCTTATCACTGTTGTAAGCCAAATGTCTATCTCCACCTCCCAACACACTATCGTGACGGAAGTCATCATTCTTTTGATGAAGCCTGGCTTGCCATAGAAACAAATCAACACACGCTTCCTTTTACTGATTGAAAGGATACACACACACACACACACACACACACACATGCACACACACACACACACACACACACACACACACGCACGCACGCATGCACGCACACACACACACACACACGGAAGAGGGTCGAGCGTGCTTCAAAGTGTGCAAGTCTGGGAAATGAAACTGTTCTATTTCTGTCTATTTTGCGAGGCCGCTGAGCACTGCCTGAGATCACCATCCAGCTGCAGTGTGCAGCAGCTGGATGGTGAATGATAATGTCTGTGATGGATAACGTGAAGATTCCCTGAGATGGAAACCAACAGTGAACATGCCTTGACTGAGAAACGCTCTCCTGGGACGAAGCACTGAAACAGACCATCAGGGCCACGCGTATGTCGCTCCTTATATTCTTTTGTAATGTTTTATTTTCCATGAAGACATTCAGTTCACTTCGCGGCCACACGGACACAGACGTAAACACAAAGCATCTACTGAAAGTTGTGCGAGGCAGCAGTGACTCAGTACATTTCCATAGTGGGTGAGGCAATGTAATGTACTTTCCATTGCTTGCATATGGAGCTTTGGGAGAACATGGGATCATGTAATCGTTGCACATGGTGGAGAGTCTTACATTAGAAACGAGAAAAACAAGGGAACGTCGGGAAACAAGAAGAAATAAGTTGGGCTGATTTTGAGACTTGTTGTTTTGTGTTGGGCACTGAGGGCACTGAATGGACTGGCCAAAGGCAAAACATCCAAAATGACTGAAAACCCTTTAAAATAACAGAGAGGCTCTTGAACTGCACTTTCTGAACAGCTTTCAGACTGTGAAATGTGCTTTTCCTGCAGGAATTACAGCAGGACAGAAAAATGAAAAACAAAATTGCATTCAGCCAACATTTTGCAGGCTTGAAAAAAGCATGGATTTATTTATTTAAATCTCAAACAAGGACAGAGCCTTTGATTCATTTCGAACTATAAAAGCTTATCAGCTTATCAACATGGCTGTTGTGGCACTAGTTGTAGCGCACAACAATCCAGTCCAGCTTACAGAGAAACTCATGTCGTCACCACACATACACACACACACCCCATACTGTACGTGCGCACACGCACATGAACACACACTCGCACACACACACACACACACACACACACACACACACACACACACACACACAGCAGGAGAGATGGGAACCACAG
>OMKQ01034972.1:2816-13083 GCA_900302335.1 Phycis phycis
AGCCTAGCAATGGTTAATCTAGCACTTGAAATGCTTGAAACTCGTTCTGGTAACTTCGTACTGTATTAGCAGCAATGAAATGTTTCGCCTTCTGATGACAAATGTACTCTTTGTAAGTCGCTTTGGATAAAAGCGTCTGCTAAATGCCCTAAATGTAAATGTAAATGTAAGTCACGTCGGAATATACCATATTGTGTGTCTGTTGGGGGGGGGGGGATTAGCTACTACTGTAAATAGTTCAGAAATAAGGTACATTTTAAGTAGAATAACAACCTTAATCATTAAGTGCGGATATTTTATAATAGGAAAATGCAATTTTAAGGGTTAGTTAAAAAAATAGGCCATGTTTAGAGGGATTGTTTGGGATTGTTAAGCGGGCCACTCCAATTGTTTAGGCGGGCCGGGTGTGGCCCGTGGGCCATAGTTTGGGGACCCCTGGCCTAGAGCCTCCAGAGTCCTCCTGGGACCATGAGGGAGTCCACATGGACAGATGCAAAGACAGAAGTGAGGGATAAATCAGAGACGGCTCGCAAACTTTCTGAGATGCGGAATTTAAATGCATAGTTGAAATGAACTCAATTACTGCACTTCACAGTGTCAGCTCTACGTCTGTTTATCTTCTCGCAGGCCTGCTGCACTTCTGCGAGAAATGCTGCTAAACTGGTTGGCTGACTTCTGTGTTTTTTTATGAAAGGGAACCTCAATTGTTCAACCACTGCAAGCACTAATCATTTTGCATACGCATTTGCATGTATTCAATTGATAAATGTTATCCAAAATACAAATCATTCTATTGACCAAGTTTGTCTTGGCATGGGTACAATTAAAAATATACCATCTACTCTGACAAACGTATAAATGGGTTTAAACAGTCATTAGTAATCTTTAAAAAAAAACCAACACATTTACGGTAGTCATTTAGCAATCTCTATCGTGTGAATGATTGACATGTTCCTTGACCAATGCCTACCCCAGCTGGAGGGCATGCCACCTGTTGATTGGCTCTGAGACATGGGAACGGGTCCCAGCAGTCCAGCAGAGAGGTTGGGCGTGTTCATGTGATGGCCACCGCCCCTTGAAAAATACAAACGTTAAGAATACATGAATTTTGTGTCAATGCATTTTTGCCCATCCATTTCTATTCTTAGATTTTATACTTTTAGATTCTTTACGTAGTTGAGTTATTGCATTCAAGCAGTTTTGACTGGTTAATCAAACTGTTGCCTTGGTGCATCAAGTACATGCCAGTTTGTTATGCGGTCAACAAGTATGCTACCACCTTGTAATGGTGAAGTTTATCTTATCTTGGCTATCGTAAAGTATACTACCAGTTTGCGTTGTACACTACTTGCTCGTAAATGAGGAAGTTATCTTATCTTGAGGAAGTTACTATGGACTAACCGCAAAATTAACTCTAGATAGCATTTGTTGTTCAGTAAGTGCACCCTTTGATACACAAATATTGGTCTGCTGCAAATCATACACAAAGCCAACAGAAATGCAACTCCCATTTTGGACATAATGGTTTGGTAGCATTTAATTAAAATGACATCAATGGCCAGGTATGAACACAGCGATGGCAGGTGTGTGCCTTACCCAGATGTGTTTTGGCCCATGCTGGGGTCCCAGTCTGGGTACCTACAGAAAACATCATTAACCCAAAATATGACAACGGTAGAATTTGCTTTTGGATTACAATTATGGAAAATGATACGGACAGAGAGTGGCCGGGTTACATGTAATGGATTACCACTTTATTTTGTGGCAATATTAACCCAGCGAGCCCGTAATGAGTAACCCATTGATGATTAGGGTGAGCATGGCAGTACACTCCTGTCAACATGGTCTTGCAATAAACCTCGGGCATGAAGTCACACCTCTGCTTCCTTCTCTGATTTTTATGTTTTAGTGTCCGCGCAGAGCACAAAAGTGTGTGTGTGTGCAAATGTGTGTTTAATTGCTCGCCCAAAAGGCAAAAGATTTAATTTGTTAACCAACGTTACTTCAACATTGAATCTGTAGGCGGTTGGTAGGGTTGGAGGGAAAATGGTAACCTCCTACACTATAGACCAGGGGTCTCCAACATGTCGCTCGCGAGCTACCAGTAGCTCACAACCCCTTTCCAAGTAGCTCGGCAAAGGGTTAATTATATCCAATCAAAGGTGACGCGAGATGGGCAGCGACCACGGCCGTGTCAGGTACTAATAAGAGGCTAAACACGTACTGTTTTCACGAAGAGTGGGAAACAGTTCTGTTTCACGAATGTAACGTGATGTTTTAATGCAAAATGTGAGTTGTGGACACTTTGTAAATAAAGCAAGCAAAACAAGCTTTTTCCCCCCCCCCCGCTTGTTTAGGTTGAAATAAGCTATGAGAATAAACGTTATAAAACATGAGTAGCTCTCAGCCATTTTCATTTAGGTGGGAGAGCCCTGCAGTAGAGCATCATAGTGGATTTACCCAGAGAAAGATAGACATTGACGGGTCCGTTCCACTTTAAAAAATATGTATTTAAAACTGGTTTGAATCCCCAAAAAGCTAAAACAACATCAGTGTGTATTTAACAAACTTACATTTGAAGAAGACGTTTTCGGTTCTCGGCATGACGAAGTCCATTAGTGTGTTGATTCCACTCCTAAAAAACACATCCTTGAGCCTTCAATACAAAACTCCCAACTCAACTTTCAAATATCAAAGAATGTGGTCTTTGTGTGTGAATAAAAGAAATACGTCAGATACGAAAATTAAGTAAGGTGTGAGAAGATATTCCCTTTCTGAAAGAAGATATGAGATAAACATTTGTTTGTATGTTACAAATCGAGGAAAAGGGTTTGCATAAAAAGGAAATCACTAAGTGGTATTCGTAGACACCCAAAGTTTAGGGATGGTTCTCAGCAGACAATTCATGGCCGCGTTGAATTCCCAATATTTGGTCTAATGACATGACCTTGATCCAAGTAAACCCAATAAGTATTCAAGGTATCTGAATTTTACATACAAAAACTAAATAGAACTAGGCGGAGCGAATCTCCAGTCAATGAATGACGTAAATAGAAGACTGAGGTAAAAAGGTGCAACTCGTGGACTGAACACAATCAAGGAACGAAGGCCACCTAGTTTGGCAATTACATTATTTACCAGGGAACCCCGGAAAGCAAAGACAGGGGGAAGAGCCAGGACTGGTACTCACCATGTTGGAATGCACGTCAAAGTCACAAAGAGCACATACGTGGGGGAACATGGTGGGCGTGGCCCCCAAAAAGTCTTGAACTTTGCCTTGGGACGGAGAGCCCATCCTCCTCTGCATAAAGACACTATCGCTCTGGGAGGACCCCATGCCAAGCCCCCCGTAGGAGTCACGGCGTGAAAGATCCGAATACTGCCCATCTCTGCCACCGCCGCCGCCGCTGCTGCCATTATTGCCGCCGTAGCCCAAGTCATAGCCCCGGGAAGAGTTGCCGGACTGCATGGAACCGTAACCGTAATTGGCTTGGGACGGGCCGCGGGCCGAAGACTGCCCCATGGAAGGACCACCCATCCTGCCCCCATGCATGTCATCCCAGTCTTCCCTGCCCCCGCGGTAGGAGTTCTCGGGGGACATCGAAGGCAGGTCTCTGCTGGCCATGTGCCTGTCTCCAGCGTCGCCCTTCCGGCTCTTAAGCTGCATGAGTATGTGGGGCAGGGTCTCCACACTGATGTTCTCTTCAGGGATCTGCGCAAGGGCGTCGAGGTCTGCCGGCGACAGCCCTAAGCTGGCAAACAGCTTCATGGTGCTGCCAAGATGGCTGCCGCTGCCGCCGCCGCCGCCACGACGGGCCATCTGGGAGTTGCGGTCCTGGCTGTCCACGCCACTACCACCGCCAAGCCCCATGCCAGAGACCATGTTCCCCATGGGCCGGCCCGGCGGCCCAGAGCGCTGCTCGTTCATGCTGAAGTTCAAGGTTTCTGCTGCTGCCAGGAGCCCGCGGCCCACAGCAAAGCCCTTCTGATCACCGTCAGACGGGTTTTTCTGTGACATGGTGCTCAAAAAGATGCCGTGGTCTGTGGTGCCGAGGACGGATGACTCAAGACACAGAACCAAGCAGGTGGGCTCTGCAAAACGGTATTTTCTGCAGTGGTTGGATGGCGTTATTCTTATGTCTGGGGAAGGTGAAAAGAATGAAAACAGTCTAACTCAAAGGGACAGTCTTTCTTCTTGAGGGCAGAATGTTTTCCGCTGAAAGAGAACCAGGTAGGTAAATATGTAAAGGTTGCCTTTTTCATGAAAAAGACATAAAATGAAGAGGCAACAGCTCTGTGGTCCACTGCTGCATTTACATTTAACTGAAGTTAGTCCTAGACTCAGAAAAAAATGGGAGGGCAGTCAAAATGCACTGGAAGACTGGAAAGAAAAAGGGACAGTGACAGAGAAAAACAGGCACTATAGGCTCTGGATTGAACTCAAGAAAAGAGTAAGATTACGATCTACCGAAAAATCGAAAAACTTCCTTCGTTCATAAAAGGGACATTTCAATAGTCAAAAGGGTGGAATATGAATCATATGAAACACAAGACTATGAAAGGATTTGCATCAAAGCACACGTCGGAAAGACGCAATAAGGAAGACATTTAAGAAGTTAAACATGTCCAATCAAAATGGAAAAGAGCACATTTCAATGACAGCAGATTTAGAGGAATACAACTTCATTTGGTCTGCATGAATAGTTTCAGTATGTGTAATATCTATAGCCCATTTATGGTTATACGTATGCAAACTGTACATTCGTGTCTATGTTTGGGGCTTGTACATCAGAATGTATCACGGGTCATGTTTTGATGGCACTACGACACCATATTGAGAGGACTCAGAGAGTTCTAGTACTGTGGAATCATAAATCAACAAAAAACATAACGTAACAAAGCGAATGAAAACGTTGTTTTGCAACATCTGCACGAGAAATTGCCACATGAACCCCAAGGTATGTTCGTGACAACTTCTATCCCCGAGTTTGGAGATTAACGGAGTTCGCGAAATAACAAACCCTGACCGTCCAGACGCTGGTCCATCTGCTGTCTGCGCACTGTCCAGAAACTAGACTGTATTTGAGCACAATGTGTACATGGACATTTTATTCAACGTATCTATATATCTTTGCACGTTAACTTTATTTACTTCGTGGTTTGTTGGTACGTACGCACATTTCGATGTTATACATACGCGTGTATTGTCGCGTGACGTAATGAACGCTAGCGCTAGCTATATCAGCTAGCTAATCTGTGCCGTTCGCTTGATAGCGTCATTTAGCGTGTTAAAATGCCTCCCGACACTCCTGCAAGTCGTGGTTAATACAATGCAGCATCACGTACACCTTGTGTTTCTGTGTCATAGAATTGAGGTGGCCCTTACCTTTTGCTTCAAGCAGCAGCTAGCTTGGTAGCACGTCTCCTCTTGCGTGTGCGTAATATAGCACTCTGAGTTACCGTCCAATAAACGCTACAATGGTGTCCTCCATTTAGCGTACCATGTTAGCCGTCGGCGGGGTCTTCTTTGTTTTAGTAGTTACAGTATTGTTCAAAACGTAATAGATATTTACGTCCTAATATTATCTCAAGGTATTTTACTCTTTGATGTATTGTATCCTGCGTAGTTTTAGTAAGCAAAACCACAAAAAGTTACCCGCCCGCACTGTTGGTTATAATCGAGTGACCACAAAATACGTTGTACGAGAGGGCTGGACCCGCTGCAAAATTGGGCCTGTCGGCTTATCCAATTGCCAACCGTGCGTGGGATTCATCCAATGGCGGAGAGCACAGTAAGATCCACCCAATTGTGGACAAGTACTGTGAGATTCATCCAATAGCGGACGATCATGGCGATATGCATCCAATAGCGGACGAGTACAGCCTAGACGGTCTGCTTGTAAACAAACAGAGCCAACGCGGCCATTAAGGGACAGAGAGGAGAGTTCGTCGAAGAGTTTCAAGGTTTCAAAGTTTCAAGGTTACCGCCGAAACGGGTGTTTGGCAGGTATTTCAACCAACATTTACCCGCACCCGTGTGTTATGTGGTGAATTTGAGCGTCCTCCTTTGTGTTTTTAATCAAAGATGTCTCGCATTAATGTCTATGGGTAGCTGGCTATTGTCTTCATGCTAGCGGTCACCATATCTCACTCAATTGTTTGGCAAGTTTGTTCTTTCATTCGAAAGATGCTAACTTTTACCGACTAGTGTTGTATTTTGGCGACATTGCAGGGCGGTCTATAATAAAATGAAAGACCCGAGTCGTATCAACAGCAATAACAACATCAGCAGCAGCGTCCCAAACATGACCATCAGCAACGACGTCATCCTGACCAACGACGTCATCCTGACCAATGACGTCATCATGCGCAACCAGTTCAACTTTGACGACAACCCCTTCGCCGAGTACATGTGGATGGAGAACGAGGAGGAGTTCAACAGACAGGTATCCCAGAAATGTTCTTCCCTTCTCTATAATGGCTCACCTCTATTTTGAGACAATGGCTTGGAAATGAAGGCAGCACACGCATTTCACGCATGTCCCAAGATCTGAGGTGAAGGATCTACACGATTTTTGAATAAAAATACCATAATGCATTTACATCGAGATTGAATTGAGATTACAAGTATACACATATACAAGTACACGCTGCATACAAGTAAATACTCCAACTGGGGGGATGCATATAAGAACATACACAGTCTTAGCATGGGTCGTCCAATGATTGGGATCAAACCCCGTAACCCTGGCTGCGGTATCACCGCACTCTAACCTGCTCCAACACATCTCCCCTAACATATCTCCACAGGTGGAGGAGGAGCTGTGGGAGGAGGAGTTTATTGAACGCTGCTTCCAGGAGATGTTGGAGGAGGAGGAGGAGTGGGAGTGGTTCATCCCATCCCGGGACCTCTACTCCCAGCCCAGCGCCCAGCTGCAGGGCCACTTCGGCCTGCTGGGGCTTGCTGGGGAGGAGGTCATGTACGAGGATGTGGTGGTGAGAAGAGGGCCATGTTCCATGTGATTCCGTTATATTATACTTATTGTTAACAGAACAATAGGCAGCAGTCACCCAAGCCAATGGCTTCAGCGTTTCAAGGGAATTCAAAGAGAACATGCCTTTTTAACCGATTGAACCATTTCAGCAAATGAACTTGGTAAAACAAGGTCAGCCGATTGTTTGCATTTCCACAGCGCTATTTAGAACTGTTACACGGAGGAATTATCTCAACTCGGTTGAAACGTATTCACCGCAGAAGTACGACGAGCATCACTTAAGATGAAGAGTCTGCAGCATCCTGGCCATGAAATGGTAACCGTTCAACTCCACTTCACCTGGCTCTTTTGTTTCTCCCTCTAGATCAACAGCAACCTGAACCCCAACGCCAAGGAGTTCACGCCGGGAATCCAGAAGCACGTGATCTGACCGCGCCTCCTCCCCCCCCGTCCACTAGCAGAGCCAGTCAGTCGTCCGCACTGTGAAGCAGTGAGAGATGTGTGTTGTTTTCAGTTGTCACTCTGTTGCACTTGACTTAGGCCCGGTGTGTTGCCAAAGTTTCCCGTTAGCCTTGCATGTCTCGGTTTGAGTATTGTTACATATGTGCGTGTGAAGCAGACGTATGCCTACCTGTCGTAACTCTTTTGAATGTATTATCAGGGCAAGAGGCTCATTAGTTTCTTTGCTTGTTACTCAACGTGTTGTGTTTGCATTAAGCAGGTCAAGAGCACCGCACAGAACAAACTTGTCTTTTTATACACATGGTCTCTTGTTTATCCTACCTTGATTCCTAACCATGCCCCGAATTGATGGATATATGTTTTTGCACTTTTATTTCCTTCTATTTTATCTTTGTGTGCCGTGCTGATTGTCTTTACGTGTTGCTTCGCATTATCCTGTTACAGCGAGAACATTGGTCTACCTGTTGTTTTAGCAGAAGAGAGTAGACTGTTTTCTGGACACACTGGGTAGTTCATACTTCGTATATTTGCCCTATTGGTTGATATCCTTCTTCCTCTGTTGCCTGTTGATCTTGTCTTGAGTGTGTGGCTAGAGAATGCCACTTTTCTTAAATGCACATAAGAACTGTATAAAAAGTTAAATAAGGAGAAAAAACTTGTAAAAAAAAAATCTATTTTTTCTTAAACTATTTGAAAATAAATGTTTATGGACAAACATTTTTTTGTATACATTTGAGCACACTTCCTATAAGCCGTTGTCGTTGAAGTACAATAAAAACGGTATATGAAATACAACCACAAGCTGGATGCAACAGAATGTCATTCAGTCCACCGTGCAGCTGCCCAGAGGCAATGGCCTGACGGTCATACTAATCATTGTGTTGCGTCAATATAGCTGATGCATTAGCTGCACTGTTAATACAGTCAAAGTTGAAAATCAAAAACATTAAAAGAAATGTGAACTGCGTGTCGACGCACCGTTTTACTTTATTTTATTTGATCCTCTTCGCAATTTCTGACCTCCCGAGTTGTAACAGAACGCAGCTTGGGATCCACACTGCGTGTCACGACCCGTCCGCTGCCCGTTGCATCTTATTTCCGAAATAATACCCCTGAGATCATCACCTACATCATTTGGGGGTTAAAGGGCCACACAATGCGCACAGCAACCAACCATTAAACACCCCCGTGTTTATTTCAAACACTTTGCTTTGACTGCAAGAAAGCGTCACTGTGACTCAATTTCAGCGGCTGCCCTTCATCACGGAAGGGTAGCCGGACACCGATATCCTCCCCCTTGTGATCACTCACTATATCCCATCATCACTGCCACTCTAATAATCTAATAACACCTTAAATACAGATGATCTATGTCTTGGAATACAAACATCTCTAACAATGCTTCTGTAAATAAAGATGCGCCGAGCGTTTTGACAACAAATCGTGCACGCGGGTTCTTGCTGGTTGCTAGGGTGTTCTAGCTGGTTGCTATGGTATTTTGGGTGATTACTGGGGTGTACTAGGTGATTGCTAGGATGCTCTGGGTGGTTGCTGGGTTGTTCTAAGAGGTTCATGTAGTGTTGTGGTTTCTCAGGAGTGATTTTGAGATTTCAATGTGGGTCAGTAGAGAACATTTTGTGTTGTCTCTTGTAAAAAGTCTAAACACCATTGGCTAAAAGTATAAATAGTATAAAAGGTTTGAGTCATTCCATAGAAGGGTTGATAGCAAAGTAAGTATGTACAATGTTTAGTGTTTTTCAAGCAAGTACGAAGGAGTTGAGTATAGAAGTTTGGGAAGAATGATGTTAATATTTTAAAATGTATGAGAGATAATGGCAGTTGTGCAGCTTTATCAAACATTTTATGCTTAAAGATGTACATTCCATTATTTAGAAGTAGCCTACCTAAATACACCTCATAAACAAATTCTACAAATTATTTTAAAATAACATACTTTTAGCAAGAGCACCCAGTGAGAAACAGTCAAGTGCGCAAGAAGGTATTTTCTTTGGTCCTGTCTGGTTCACCTCACTTATCAGTGGTTGATTGGTGACACAGGAATCACTCGAGTGTGTAGTACCTGGAATAACCGCACAGTGTCGCCAAAATCAGCCTCAGTGTTTTTCAAACAGCATGACCAGTTTATTTTTCTGATCAGCAGGTGGCAGCCTTGTACCGTCCGTGATACATGGCACGTTATTAGGATAAGAATATAGTAGAAAATTTGTTTCAACACAAAACCCTACATCCTACATGTACACTAGCCTACAACGCATTAAATCAAGTCGCATATACTTAAGCCTACTAAGTAATGAATTGTACCTTTGTATTCTTATGTTATTTCAATTATATTCGAGACAATATGAGCAGTTGTGGACGTCTTGTACAACGAAGGTGTCACAAGAGACGAGGCGAGTGGATATTGGGCATGACCAGAGAGTAACGATAGATGGCGATATTACAACGTGACACTGAAGAATACTCCTAGTGCATAGGAGCGCATGTCCCATGGTCCATTGAGTTGTTATAAACCTCCAGCTTCGTTTTTTAGTCTAGCACCTCATCATCATGGTAACTTGTAACATCAGCATGTATGGAAGCCGCAATGTCAGTGAAGACATGACCCCACCATATCTTTACAGAATATTTGTCCACCATCATTCAACCTCACATATTTCTATCTGTCTCGTCCATCTTTCCTCCACTTTCTGTGTTGTGAGGCCTGTGTGTTTCTTGTTCTCTGTATGCATAAGTGTGTGTGTTTGTTTCAATGGGTGTGTGTGTGTGTGTGTGTGTGTGTGTGTGTGTGT
>OMKQ01034979.1:0-10204 GCA_900302335.1 Phycis phycis
GGCAAGACTTTCCCACCCCGGAGTCGCCGATGAGCAGAAGCTTGAATAAATAGTCACTGTGGAGACAAGGAGAAAAGGCTTGGTTAAAGCAGCACCTGGCCCGATGGATAAGGACTTCCTGTAGTGCCACGCTGCGTGGAACCCAACCATATTAAGACTTCCGCCTCCAAGAGGGAATGAGAGATATCGGTGGTAGTCCCCGATACGCCGTTTGGAGAATGACCACAAAAACACCACAAAAACCACAAAAACACCAGCCTGGTTTCCAGTGAAACTCGTCCAATTGCAATGGCTCGTGTTGATTGGTTGGACTTTTGTCAGGTGAAGTTACCATACAGTGCCTGTTTGCTGCCATCGTTGAGGTTTGATGCAAGTGTTTGGTGACTAGAATTGTGTGACAATATATGTTGCTGCAATATATGTTGATAGTGTTGAAGGACAAGGCCACATGTATTGTGGTCATTTCCTTATTGCTGAAATCCTCAATGAAATGAACGCAAAGCCCCAATGGTTTTAACCAGCTTTGTCTGTCTAGACCATATTATTACAGTCTATGGCAGTCTTTGGCAGCAAAGGCAAGCATGCATTTGTCATTCACAAGATAAATCATTTTGTGTGTGGTATTATCATTTGGGATACCTGCAGCAAAAAAACAAACATAGAATTGTGTTGTTCTCCAAGTAAACTAAGCTACAGGCAGATAGAAAATTTAATAACACACAACACAGTGCAATTCCACTGTATGAACAGGAGACATACATCAAGCGGTCGGCCTACCGCCGTCAGAGGACTTCCGTGGGAGTGACCTCTGTGTTAAATTAACTGGAGGTCGAGGGGAAGTCATTCAATGTTACAGATTAACATGAACACACATTTCACTCCAAACCAGGCCTCCAGAGTTCTTTACAAGGACTGTCAGAATGTAGATTTGAATTAGATTTAAATGCAGATTATCAGTGTTCACAGCGTCAGCTATGTCTGGCCATTTTAGTGTTCTGTACTATAGTCCATCTGTGAAAATGCTGACAGGACATCTGTGTGGTATCTGGTAGCTGACACGTCTGGGTTTCCACCGGTGAATTCAACTTTACTTTGCAAAACCTCGGAGAGAAGGAAACACGGCTGGGGTCTGCTGTCTCCCTTTAGTGAGAAAGCATGATGGTGTGTTGGGAAATGAGGGCACATCATGTGACTGAGCAAGAAGGTAGGGTCCAAACTATACAAGCTCAGCTGCCAACTCTGCTTCCTCTTCCAACAGGAAGCCTCGTATGGCCGTGTCAGCCCAGCACTTTGGTGAGGGGTTGGTTGGTTAGCTAGCAAAGGAAAGCCGGCTGTAATTGATTCACCACGAGGGGAGGGGAGTCACACTTGCAGTGACTTGTCTTTGTGCGTGAAGAAATATATCGTAGACACCCAGCTGGATAACACTGGGCGGGTGCATGTCAATGCTAGCTAGAAGCTAGCTGATAACTGTACCAGCAGCATGTGGTGTGAGAGACTGCAGGGTGGGGCCACTCTCACCTGTCATCACTAAATGTGTGATGACTGTGCGAGATGCCACGCTCTCCCTTCATCCTCCCGTATGCATTGTGTCGGGTAGAATTTGGCACGTCGGCCTATACTGTGTAACCACACCCGCCAACCTACTTTCAATGTCAAATCACCGAACACAGCAATACCCATGATCTTTTGAATTCCTGACAGGAAATTCGGACTCTTCAAAGAAATACCTGAAATACCATCTTCCAGTACACGGACTAGGAGTGGGGCTGAAACACAAGTTAGACCTGAATGGGGCTTGGCTGTGGAACTGAACAGACTCACAGGTTTGGTTGCACAGGCAGCCGTCATGAACGCACAAGGGCTGCTTGAAAATGGGAATACAACACAGCCCTGCTGGAGGAGGTATTGACCTCTGCCCTAGTTGGAGGGGAACAAATATGTAATCTATTTCATTCATGAATTATAAAAGGTAAATTACATTGTTTTGGGTGGGTTCGTGATACACCCCAACAAAAATGTTTTAAATGGATACGGATATATTTTAAGGAGCCTATAATCCAAGTGTAGATTAGGTCGAAACAATGGACAATGCTTTCGGGAGTCCCAGCATAGTACAAACAAAGCAGAACATTGGCCAGCTGGTCACCTGTGCCCAAGGGTTCGCAGGTAGTTCCCGACCTCTCCAGGCCATCTACTGTTTCGCTTTCAGTCAGATTCCAGTCATGCTCTTGTCATTAATCCCGTGGCCGTGGACAATAGGTGTCCCTGTGCCGGCTACTCAATACTTAAAGAGAGGTCAGAGGCGCAAAGTCATGTTTTTACACTCAACGCAGTTCTGACGTATAATAACACTATTCGCATCCAACTTTACGATACGCTTGGGAGATGTTTGTCCAGTATATGTATTTTAGATTATCCTTTTATTACCGTGAAAATACAATCGTACTGGGGTGTAAACGTGTCATGAAGTTAATAACTTGACGGAGGCGGCTTGAAAATGTTCACTTGTGATTGTACACCGACATGGTTTAATCAGTAGGAAGCCTACTAGGGCCGGTCAATGCTCAACTTGCTGTGATGAATTAGTGGGATTGTCATATGGCATGTGACAAACACATGACGAGGCGACTCACCCCAGCATTCTAGTGAAATGAACTGCATTTTTTGTCACATTTGATTACACACCAGATAATGTGGCGTAATTGACTAGTTATACGGAAGTAAACAGATCGATGTCGGTTTTCTGTGTGAATCGTTGATCACGAATTGTGGGTTAAACACATACAAGTAAGTGGATGACCCGCGATCACACACCAAGCCTATTCCTTAATGACAGCCAGACGATCATTCCGATTGGTCAATGCCAAGATCGATCATAATTTAAGATCAGATGAATGCGAGCTGTGCCAAATTGTCGGCATATATAAAATAGAATTGCTTTCAAGCCCATATAAAATGGAAAGGACAAACTCCTACGGTACACGTATGGCGCACAGGGGGAGACCAAAGATCATTGACACCAATAAATGCATCGTGAACACATTATAACAGACCTGCATATTCTAATTGAACACGTCTTAACCTAAAATACACACGAGTACCTAAACACCGACTTGGAGCAAACAGCTGGCTGGGCTCAAACTGTAACGCCGACACGTATCTAAATTATGAGTAGACAACAGTGTACTCAGAAGAGTGAATCCCGACGCCGTGACACTATGGAATTAAGCCTCTTCACCGATGCAGTCAACATCTCCAACACGATACGAGGTAGTAACACAGGTGGGGATCGCGTCAGCTGACGCTGGCTGCTAACGAGGCTAGTCGGCTAGCCTACAACAAGCTCAGGCAACGTGACCCAAAAAAACATTGAGGATCACTTACTATTCGGGATTCATGGTTCACCCTTCGTTCAGTAAAATCCTCCTGTTTGAAAAGTGTCAGGACCACGATAAACACCCTGGTAGTCTTCTTGTGGTGAACACGGGAGAGGTAGCTAGCTTGCACTTCCCCGGAATCCTTGGATCTCGAAACAGAACCAAAATGGCCGACACGCCAACCAGGAAGTAGCTAGCATTAGCTAAGCGTCTAGCAAAGGAGACGGACGTCGTATTTCTCGGGCGTATGACCAAGTCCGTATTTAGGAGGACGAGATGCGAGGTAGGTACCAGATATGTTGGTTCTGCACCTGGTAACTGAATAACCCTGGCTTAGTGACTATAGTAGCTGTTATAGCTGTTAGAACGCCTCCCTTCCCACTTGCTCCCACACTGACGATGCCGCAACACAGTCAACAGTCAAGCCCAGAGGATTACGTCATTTAGTGAAACGTGGCAGAGAGGTGTTTATTGTACACTGTGCGATATGCTTTCATTCAGTCATCATACTTAAAAAAAAGTAATAATAATATATTGAATTCTTTGTGGTCGTTCAAAGATAGAATTCGAAAAAATATACACATATAAAACCATATCGTATCTTAGAAAAATATTTCCAGAAACGGCTGCGTTAATGTGTCATGAGATGTGTCATGCATAATGGTTGTGTCATCACTGGTCTTAGCAAAAAGACTCAACATGCCAGGTGAGGCAAGGTGCATGACTGATAATGTGTTTCGACACTTTATCTACTAATGACTCAGCAGCAAAAACAATGCCAGTTCAATTGGCTGGGGTTTGTCACCAAATATGTGGGTTTGCTTTCTATCCCACCGCTATGTCTCCGCAATGTCTGTGTTATGGAGCACTGGTGCAGGTCTGCACTCCAACCATGTCCTGGTTCCAGAAGGTGTAGGGGAACTCTACGGAAGAGGCAGCTCCAACCTCACCCTAAGAAATAGATCAAGACATCAGGAAGATTACTTGGTTTATCGGTTCCTATACTCGTCCACCCCACAATCATTCACACGGTAATCTTCCATCAATGACTCAGACAACATGCCATACCTTCATGTTCATGGCTATGAGTCCCATCTCGAAGCTCTTTGTGGGCTCCATCCTGCTCAAGATGTCTGTGAGGACGTCTTGGCAGGCATCGCCAGGGGCAGAACCCTGCTGGGGCCCAGGGAGAGGAGAGAGTCAGGGGACTTGTTTCTCAAACACACTTTGGTTATCCATAGACTCCCGTGCTTAATAATAGATTATGGATGGTTCGTTTGTCTCCACGGAAACTACGCGTCCCCATCACGCAAGCACAGACCCGTATAAACACCCCCATTATTATTATGGGGGTGTTTTCAGCCTTAAAATGAAATGAGAAATCAAAGCCAAAAGCAGGCCTCAGGGGACTTTTATTTTATATTGTTCCTCAGAGACTTTTATTTTGTAGTGTGCTCACCTGTTTCATCCGCTGGACGATGTGGAAGCTGGGGCAGTAGCACATGATCTTGTCGCCGTCTCCTGTGGCTGAGCATAGATACAACAAACACCAGCCTAGCAGTTAACAGTCTGTTAGATAACAGTCAGACGACACTCCGCTATTTTATTAACACATTTCTGAGAGCAAACGATGAGGAAGATGAAGGCCACATACCAGCAGCAGCTCCAACCTGCAGGAAACATTTGGAAATTATTATGCAATGTAAATGTAAAAAAATGTATGTCTGGAAACAAAGTGAGAAAATACAAATATGACAGTTTTCCGTATGGAAGTGTACTACAGTGCACTCATCCTACTGCATGTATTTCCTACGCCTCCACCCTCGTGCGGGGTAGGAGGAAGGACTTGCCGTGTGGTCAGCATAAAGCCCACAGCCTGGTAGCGGAGAATCTCCAACCCTCCCTGGGGACTTGAATGGAGCTCCAGAGGAGGAGACTCCTGTGGAAACGAATCAGAGACAGTCCTTCAACTCCTCCACCCAACGGCACGTACTTCGGTTCTAGTTTTGACTTGGACAGAACATGCAATGTGTACTGTGCTGCCATGCGAGCACAGTAACGTGAAATAGACACATGAGGTGAGTGGAATAATGGTGGTAGGGAGATTGTGAATCATATTTTAGTGTTATGCTCGGACATAAAACAATGGAACTCAGAACAGACTCCAGTTCTATAGACGGGACTCGACAGCTGAACAATGGCTGCTGGTACAGAGGAAGAGAATCGATTGAAAACAACGGACTCACCCACTGTTATGTTCCCCATGTGGTCCAGAGCAATGAGACCTTGGGTGGAAGACAAAGAGAACCTTAACTTCCACGGATCCATCACTACACTTTGATCATAGTGCGTGTTGTAGTAGAATGTGGTTCAACAACCAAGGAATTTGAGAGTCACCCTCCTTCATTGATACATTACAAGGAAAAGCAAAAATACATGTTGTGGCTAGCATCACAAAGTGAGTAGGATTGTGGTTAGGGTGTTTGACTTCCACTTGTAAGGTTCTGCCTTCAAGATAACATATTACGACAAAGATAAAACAAGACTTGACGGGAAATTTAACCTCCATGTTTGCAGTCTACCTGTTGGCAACCTTGAGCAAGATGTCTACCGTCCTGCCTGCTCAGTAACTACTTTAACACAATTGTTTTGGGTAAAACGGTAGGCTTAATGACTACATAGTAGAAAGTAAGTAAGGGGGAAAGGATGCATCTTACCAAGAGTATCATGGCCACTAGGCTTGTTCTTCTTCTCAACAAACTCCTAGAGAGGAACAAGAAAAATAACCCTTTAGGAAACCACCATACACCAGACATCAAACGCAAAAGTATTTTTATGAAGTCTGAAGAAGTGTGTGGATCTGTAGTCAACGTAAAAAAAACGGTTGAAGGTGTGAGGTTATACATCACCTTGGCCAACAGAGGGCACTGCTACTCCGATCATAAAGACACAAACGGGTGATCAGATCACAATAACACGTCACTCCAGTTCCTCCTATCTGATTGTACCACACTGTACCACACTGTGGTACCTGGTAGGCCTGGCTGGAGTGTGCAGTCAGCATGGCATCGTTGGGCTCCACAGTGAAGCCCTGATCCCGAGCAAAGCCCTGCGCCCCGTCTCCCACCAGCAGACTGTGGGGGCTCCTCTCCATCACCCTACGGGCCACGCGCACAGGACTCCCCACCCTGCAGAGACACGAGGGAGGACTCCGCATCAAACCGGTTTCATTATCAGATTCTGTCCGATGAAACTCCAGACAGTGCTGGTGGTGTCTACATCCGGAGTTCTCCACCTAATCCGGCCGTGACACCCCCACTACGTATAGGAGAAGGTGTGATTTGTTTTGACTCCTAAGCTGAGAACCACTGCTCTACATTGTTAAAAAAAACACATGGTAATGATAATTAATAAACACAAAAAGGAGCAATAGAAAAGCACATCTGAATGTGATTCTTTATATAGATGACCAGTACAGTGGTCCGATCTAGGGCCTGCATATATACAGGGGTCCCGCACACGCACACGCACACGCACACACACACACAAATGGAGCTGCCCTCCCCTCTCTCACCCCCGCAGAGCTGCCACTGCCCCGAAGCGCCCGGCCCCTCCCTCCATGATGGCAGCGTCGCACTCCAGCACGCCGGCACTGTTGGGGAACCCCCCCCTGCCCACAATGTGGCGCCCCGTGTCCGGGTCATCCTCAACCTCTGCAGGGTCACAGGTTAAAGGTCAATCCAGGGGGCAGGGTAGTACGGGTTAGGGTGTTTGACTTCCACCCCTACTGTCCACAGTATAACCTGTAGTTGGCATCCTTGAGCAAGATGCCCCTAACTGCCTGCTCCTTTAGATTCCCGCTGGGGATTGAAGTCTGCTTAACGACATGGCAGTAAAACACACCACTGCCGTTTTCACAAATCATGTAAGGACAGTGTAATTACTTACTCACTGTGAGATAACTTTCAGTGAAATGCCTTCAACAGACAATACGCAATGGCAAGATGGAACTTACCATATGGGAAATGTGGGTGTCACAGACTATAACACTACATGAGTACTGTGGTTGTGTTTCTTGGTTAGTTTCTTGGTGTTGGTGATGCTACAGCAGAAAGAGTGAACCAACCTGCTAATGCCTCCTCGACAGCATCAGTGGCTGGACGTCCAGCGCTGATCAGACTCCTCAGTCGGTCAACTGCAGGCTCAGAGAAGGCCCAGGTCCCTATGGCCGCCATGTTGACTAGAACACGGACGTACTTCATCAACACGCTGCCGATATTGATCGTGAACGGCAAATACTTCGACAAAGAAATCAAACTTTTACTCAACCACTGCACTTGACTACAATGTTGAGGCATACTTTGCCTTTTGTTTTACTTCTTGAATGTAGTGGGATACTTTTTATCTCACTTAATGTATCACACACCTCAAAGCATCCTATAAATCGTACTTGAGGACAATATTGACCTACTTATTTATTAAGTAGGTCAATATTGTAATATTATCTTCTTAGATAGATAGTTAAGACTTTATTAATCCCCGAAGGGAAATTGGGTAAACGTTCAAGTTTACCACACCGCAAAATCATCATCCCTTCTTATCACGTGAGGTTAGAATGATGAATAAGTAGTTTTAATTTTACTTTTTGATACTTGCACTCAATCTCACAAAATATCATTCTACCTGAAGTAGAATGTTGAATGGAGAACGTTGAGGTTTACCAAAAGAAAATATCCATGTCGCTGTCTCTGGTGGACTCTGCTGGATAGATCTAATACATTTGTAAAACTAAATGTGATCCAGGCATAATCGCTCATATACTATAAATAATAAAATGCATAGAATGCTTTAGTAATATAACATATACTGTGGGATATACCTACATAAATACCTCTGATGGCACGGTTTGTATTACTCGTGCAATCGGAACGTCACTTCCTTGTTATGATCATACGTCATCGCTGTGTGGGCGTGGCGTGAGGTGGAGTTCTGTATTAAGCATACATTATTAGGTGAACTTGTTTTATTTTGCACTATAATCATAATATTAACGTTAACATTGTTAAAAATAATGAAAGTTAATTAGTAAACGTGGAGCAGATTGGGGCTATTGCGGCTGCCGGAGAAGCAGCCGGTCTCATTCATAACCTTTAATTAAACACAGTCGTTATTTATATTATTATTATTAATCTTATTATATAATATTGATCATATTCATTATATGATATTAAATGTGGCAAGTCCATTGCAACGGTGTTGGATAACATCATGTTCTTACATGCATAATTTCACTCTGTTTACATTCCACACATGTTGGTATATTATGTATCTCCATGCTGCTGTTCCGCACTTTTGCACCTTCTACTATTGCACCTGTAAAATGTATATGCCTACTGTCTGTCTGGGTGTATATTTTGCACTATTTTGTTATTGCACTATTATGTTATTTGTTATGTTATATGTTAATTGTTGTCTGTTACAACTATTGCACATTTGGAGTTTGGAGAAACGCAATTTCGATCCTCTGTATAATTACTTGCACTAATTGTATGGTAGGGTTGACAATAAAATTGGCTTTGACTTTGACTCATGAGGATATGCTTAGATAACACTTCATAAACACTTAGCTTACAGGGCGAAAGTGCAAGTCGTAACTTGGCCATAAACTTCACCGTCACCCCTACACGCATTCAGCACCCCAAGATAGCGGACAGCCCGTCACAGATCAGCACCCTGGGCAGCTCCCTCCCGGGGGGAGATGCTCACCTAGAAGCCACCTCTCCGGGGGGTGAGGGCATCTTGCTAAATGATGCGAATTACACATAGGCTACTTGGGGATTCAAACCCAGAACGTTTTGGTTGGGAGTCGAACACCCTATGAAGCACCACACTATCCATTCTATTAAAACATTAAAACATATGTTCACACTACATTATTTTTCATTGTGCTGCAACAAGTATGCCTTCCCTTGACATCGACGATGTTGTCAATGCGGTAAGAATGTTCTACAAGCAGTTGAAGTAGCTGTCCAGGTGACTCGCCACTACAGGTGGTGCATTACCTATCGCAGCTGGAGACCAAAACATAAAAAAGGTGTACAATCCCAGAGTACACTCGTCGGTTCATCTGTAACATCTCAAGCACCTGGACTGTTGGAGCGGCCGTGTGTCTGCTAAATGGCGCCATCTCGTGGCCAGGTTTGGCATTGCGCTCGGCTTCACAAACGATTGAATAAAATAAAAACAATAACGTACAAGTGTTACAGATGATATTTGCAGTCATTGTAGGATAACACTTGTTGAATAGTTGAACTCTTGTTGAATAGATATAATATTATAATACTTCATAACGCCTATATAACCCCTTAATGTGTCTTGATAATGTCAATGATGTTGACCTAAATGATCAGGTTATGATCACTTGTTTTATTAATGTTATACTTGAATAAAATCTGTAACATTGATAGACACTTGTGTGTGTGACTTATCAGACCTTATCATGTTGATGGTCCTCAAATGTCAAACAACTTCTACACGATATAGCTACAACAGAAATATCACATATCTGTATGTGATATGACATACCGGAATGTTGTGCATACCCTTCAGCTTTATGCATTGCATGATGACGCTCTGAGGAAAGATTATAGATAGCCTAAATGTTAATCTATTGACACGAATTTTATGAATCAGAATAAATTAATAGCCAATATCATAATATATAGATTATATGATATTTGAATAATATATAGTATATTATAGGCTTATAAATATGCAATTGAAAACGTAAACAAGGTTTTGTTGTAGTTCAAATGTATTATTAT
>OMKQ01034991.1:0-11026 GCA_900302335.1 Phycis phycis
GGCAGCCTCTGATTCCGAGGCGCTCTGGCGCGCGCTCCTGCCCAAGTGGTTCACAGCTCCCGTCTCTGAAGCATTGTTTGAAAAAGGATGCATCTTGTGTTTTTAAAACCAGCAGTTTGTCTCGTTCATTAATGGACGCCGAATTTCATCCAGGGAGGAAACAGGCCGCACCCATTTATGTCCAGACTCGTCCTCCGCGCCACTGCTGATGAGATGTGTGTGTGTGTGTGTGTGTGTGTGTGTGTGTGTGTGTGTGTGCACCTTGTACTGGCTGATGGGGTACTTCTCCAGCAGGTACTCATCACAGCCACAGACTTTGAGGATGTACTTGCCCTGGTACTCCTGTACACACATCTTCAGCTGCTCCGGGGACAGACGCATGCTGCGCGTCTTCTTGCGAATGGCCTCTGCAATCACCTGCAGGATGGAGGAATGTTTCGTTTACTGCATTCACAAGGTCTGTCAAAGCATACCACACTAAAACATGCCCTACACCAGTGGTTCCCAACCTTTGACTTTAGGTGTACCACTGAATTGTCATCAAGACCTTTTGCGGACCAGCTCCTATGCAAACGGTAAAACAAATTGACAAATACCCATGCAGCAGATGAGCAAAGAGGGCCCCCTTTAACACAACCATTACTGCAAGAAGGCCCTGGTCAGTGGGGAACAGGGGAAAGAATGGGCCCAGTGGGTTTATTTAGCGAACACAAATTAAGACAAAACATCAACAGAAAACATTACAATATAGAAAATATACGGTGGAATGCACAAAGTGACACTATTCTTTAAATAATAACAAGCCATAATAATACATTTACTGAAAAACATTTTCAACACATACATTTTAAATGTTTCTGTTTCAAGAATAAAAACCCACGTACCACCTGCTGTACCCTCGCGTAACACTGGTTGTAATGATAATGATAAGAATGATAAGCATTATTTATATAGCACCTTTCATAAAAAAGAACTCAGCTAAAAGTGCTTCAATACAATGGAAAAGGAAAAGAAAAAGGAACAGAAAATCTAAATGAATTTGTCTTGTAAAATACTTATTAACGGCTAAAGAGAGTTAAAAAGCAAGAGTTGGTTTTTAACTGGCACTTATAAATGTTTAGTGAGCTTGCCTCCCTGATTTTTTGAGGTAACCTCTTCCCCAGTATCAGAGCCTAATTAATAAAGGCAGCATCACCATTCTTTTGGGTTTGATGTTACCTTAAATGAGCAAGCAGCAGAAGATCTGAGTGTTCTTGAGGGCATATAGGTTGCCAGCACTTCTAAACGATACAGGGAGCCTGTGCAGTCAAGACTGGAGTGAAGGCCCTCTCCTCCTCGACTCTCTATACACTTTGGGGAGGCCAGTAAAGAGTGCATTACAGGAGTCAAGTCTACTTGAAATAAAAGCACAAATCAGTGTTTCAATGTGGGACTAAAAGCTCAAATCAGAGTCTAAGACAACACTAAGATTTGTAACCTCTGGCTTAGCCAAGGGAGTTCGATTCCTAAGGCTGATGAAAGCACACCGCTTTGGTTTCTGGGCCCAAGGAAGAGGATTTTAGTTTTTTCCTCATTTAGATTTAAAACACTTGTGAGAGAAGTCACTTTTTCAGAATCCTGTTTTGTGTAGGAAGGAGTTTATTGATGATATACCACCTTTTTGATTATCTTGCAAATAAAGCAAGATTGGATTTTGGTCTGGAGTGCACTATCTACAATGACTAGTCTTGTAAAGTTCTGCTCCAGAAATGCTTGTGAATGTATCCATAGTCACAGGGTTATTATGTGTAAATTAGAAAGGACACTAGTGAAAACAATGCCACCCCTAATAGTGTGATTTTATCATTAAACATTTTAGCAAAATCTTCAGTCAGTGGAAGGGGTAGGAATAAGCAACTGATTAACAACTGAAAACAATGAACTAAGAAGCATTACAAAAATGTGTTTCAGGACTCCACAAGTGTATGCCATTCCATGTATTAAAGTTGAATATATCAAAATAAAAACTGTTAAGCTTACAAATCAATATAGATATGTCTGAAAAAATCTAAGAGTTCATGTACTTATATATGATGTTTACAAATGGCTGACCTTCCACATTGGAAAGCTTGACCCAAACAAATGGTAAAATAATGCTGCCAGTTCTGAAGCTACCTGTTCTGGCACACAGTCGTGGTTGATCTTCAGCGTGTACTTCTGCTTGTCATTGTTTGGGGAAACGATCACCCAGATCACCACGATGATCTGACCTGGGGGGTTGTGAGGGGCAGGGAGACAACAGGAAAAACCAGAACATGGATCCATCATGATGGTCATTATGATCGCATTGTCTTCATCTGGAAGTTGTAGGAACATCTCAAAAGTCCTGGTGAAGGAATCCTGAAACTATCCACAGCAGTTAGGGTTGAAGTGAGGACATGGTGCACTGCTGACTACAGCTCATTGGCAAAAACTGCTACTGTTTCTCTTTTTGCACACACCCGATCAGTGACTACACTGCATGATCCTAACAGTACTCAACAGTGAAACGAGCGTGTGGTAACATGGAAGCATCAGAACAAAAGGTTCCTTCCACCTTTCGTGTTGTTCTATTAATCCGAGAGCATTTAGTTCAGTGTTTTACATCTTGCAAGAGCTTTTCAATCCTCCTTGGCCTGACATTTAGATTTGTGGTCAGATGGAACAGAAGACTCTGCAGAGAGAACCAATTACCGTAAGCATATTTCAAACTATGCTACCAAAATACCTACAAAAAAACATATATTTACAGACATACTAGTTTTATATCTTAATGATCTGGCAATGTGCCAACCTAGCATATTAGTTTTATCATGTATATATCGGTGTACCTCATAAACGAACACACCATTTTGTCAAGAGTGTCGTCCTATTTTCCCCAAACTGCGATCAACCATTTCTGTGTTATTGACGATCTCTGTTGTCATGACGAGCTAGCTTCCAGTACAATAAAAGAGAGTTGGCACTGCTTTCAAGAATCAATAACATATTGTTTTTCTACAACAGCCACAACATACTATGGCAATATAATCAAACCTCTCTTGCTGTGGTCCTGCTGAGTCATGTCAGACCCCCACTAGGGGCCTCAAGGGGCCCTACCTTTGTCCAGTTTGCCGTGGATGTGTTTCGGGAGCTCCTGTCCGGACTCCACACTGGGGGGGTAGACATAGAGCGCCCGGCTGTGAGGCCCGCTGACGTCACGCAGCTCCACAGAGTCCTTGCACACGTTGAGGATGTTCCTCCTGAAGTCCTGCACCTCGGGGTCCTTCACCAGGTCAAACTCACACACCGGCATTCCAATGGCAAAACCTAACCACGACCACCACCACACATCGCACACAGGAACCAAGCAGTTGTTTTTAGACATAAAATCTGCCATGTTGCCGCCTCTTACTTTGATTAAAGCACACAGGGTCTCAAGGTGAGAGTGTACCAATCTCTCTGTTGAGGATCTTCTCCTCACGGTTGCCCACAGGTTCGATGACCTTGAGGAAGGGCTGGAAGAGCCGGAGGTCACACAGCCTGCGGGTCTCATCGTAGAACTCCTCCCGCTCGGCCTCCTGCAGCCGGGACAAAGCAGAAAGAAATAATGACTCTCTCCTCAGGAAAGATAGCACAGCAATTATCCAATCAGCACCAATCACCGTTTCACGGCCTACAGGATTTGGCAAGTTTGTTAAAACCCCAGGTCGATTGTTGACATTGTTTTTTCTGCAGACATAAATCAGCTATGATTTCTATTTCCTTTCGTGGTGTCGACGCGTTCCGAAATTGGGCAGTTGACCAACAATTGACATCTTTTATATCCGGAATGAGTATTCAGCAGCTCCCCTAGCTGTATCTAACAAACCGGTAAAATCCTTTAACACACAATCACAGCTGGGTAATATCACCAAAAACCAATATATCACCAAAAATGTTGTCCCATGTTATCATTAAAATTACCACTCTAACCTTTTTTTATCTATTTCTCATTATAATTGATTCCCCTTTCAATTTTTCATGATACTTTTAAGAGTGTCATGACACACACACAATAAGGAATCTGACTGTAATATCTGGAGAAAAAAGGTAAACAACACATGAATGCAAACATTATTCTATTGTACAAGCTTGATGGTAACTGTCTCATCCCAGCCCACAACCCACAAGACACTGGACCTCACCTGAGTGACACTGACAAAGATGTAGGAAGTCTGGTCCTGCAGCAGGTGGTGGAGGGGGTACTTCCTGGCCTCCCTGAACAGCTCATGCTTGATGGTGATGAGAGTGGCCTCACGCAGGCATTCCAGGGTGAGGATCATGCCATTGGGCAGCAGACAGTCCACCAGGATCCTGCAGAGACACAGCAGTCTACACTCAGATAAGACATGACAAGGAGGTTAATAATAGCAATATAGATGAAGGCGTGTCAAATAATACATAATATAATCATATAAATACTGAACACTGCTGCAGTGCACACATACAGTTGCTATAGTCGTTGGGACACTCCACCATAAATGTACATTCAAAATGAAATATGTATTGCACTTGTTTATTGCAGAGCATCATTAGTATGAGCAATTTGCATTTACTCAGCAGAAACGCTAAATCCGTAACAGGATTTCAAACAGATATCCTGTTCTAAAAAGAGTCAGCAAGCTGGCACCTCATGTATTTATTCATGACAATGACAATGACCCATTCATCACCATGTTAATAAAATATGTTCTTCTTCAGTACATATTTACACAGCGGTGAATCAGCTCACACTGCACAGCAACACAACAGCATACGAGGAGAGGTGATGGTTGAGTTGATGCAACACACAATCACATGAGATAAGACACCCAGGTGAGGCGGCCTACCTGGGGGGCATTAGGTGGATGCCCCATAGCTCCCCGGAGGACGGCCTGGGAGGCATTTTCCCCGGCTGACCCCCAGCTCACTCACTCAGCGCCCACCAGCTGCACCACGGGACGCCCTGCCGTGTGAGACGAGACCCTCTTCAATCAAGGAAACAGGAAGTTTTAATGTTATACAGTTCCTACAATTCAAACTATTGGCCCTTTTTAGAGGCTTTGTCTTAGAACACCAATTATGCATCTACTACTTTCATGTGCCAGGGCACAGGTAGCAGGCTAAAGTAGTGAAGATAAGTCTACCATCCGTGCCCTATAATTAGTGTAATGAGCGACATCTGTGTTTGTCCTATGATGACACCTCAGTGAAAAGGTTCTATTGTTGTAAAAATAAAGCTGGTACATTCAACTGTTGTTTTTTTTCATCTCTAGACATTCACACCACCATTCACAAGATCCGAAATGTATTGGTGTGGGTGTTATCTTCACCAGGGCTCTCTGACCTGTCAGCTGGTGCTATGCTTTAGCTTGTTAGAGAAGCAAAACATTGCTTAATAACTATCAGCTATTATTTGTAGTCTGACAATTTTCCATACCCAGCGATTCATACTGGGGAGGCAGTTTATATTGCTGCCAACTAGGGCACCAAGCAAGAAGAAACATAAAAAAATTATAATTCATAAAGAAGGCTCTTGCCTTTGGAAGACAGGAAAAAATGCTTACATCACACTATTTTTTTCACAGTCTTGAAGTTTTGAATTACACTGCAGAACCAGGAACTTAGGCTTTATGACAGTCTACAGACTCTCTCTCCACTATATAACAGTCCATCAGATAAAAACGACACAAGCTGAACCAAGCATGAGGACATAGAAGCCATCAAGACGGAACCAAGCATTAAACATTTATCCGTTGACACTGACCTGCACAGCGTGCGGTTGATGAAGGTGGCACAAACAGGGAGCACATTCACCCTCACTCAGCTGTATGGTGTTCTTCCCTGCAAACCTCTTCCCAGTTCAAGGTAACTAGCTAAAGAACTACTAGCGGCACAACACATCAGACTAGACCACGGTACAAATCTACATTACTATTACACTGCCTTCTTTCCAGGTGTTGGCAAAATGTTCTCAGCCATTAGCATTCCAAATAGTTCCTGGAAGCTGATTTCTAGCCGAGAACAATGCCTGCATGATGCGGTGATTATTGGCAGAAGCACTCATTGTGTTGATCAACCGCAGTCGACTAAATATTCTCTCAGGAGATGAGAGTTCCCAGGACTCTGGGGACCACAGATGGAAAAATAAAATCACCACCGCACTGATGATTCGACAGCTGATTGTGATACAGCGATGAGAATTCACAGTTGTGTTGATGAATGCTTGGAAGTTGCGAGAGAAAGTTAAAGTATGAATGGTGGCCTTTCACCCTTCCTCCACAGTGAAGTACATAATTCCTGTAGTTACTGTGTATAAATAGTATAGTGATTAATGTATATGGTGTATATGATGTGTGTTTATATTGTAGTTCTATACTACTAATTTTGTATAGGATTATTACATATGTCATGTGACTGCATTGATACCAAGGCAGTCACCAGACTTGACTAAACTGTGTTTTTGGCATGTAACAGATTGTTAATAACACTTAACATCATTCACAAGTCTATCCATCAGATGATTGCTTTACTGCTTTACTGCCCAGCCAACAGTAAAATCGTCTCATTGACAAACTAAATGACTTAGAATTACAGTCATGGTTTAAAGACAAAACATGAGGGGTCAACATGGTTGGAGATTAAAAGGTCACTGTGTGACATCAAATTCGGCAAAAACCGCTCACTTGACTCTTGTGCCCTAATCAGTGACCCTGATCAGGATGCAGCTAGCCACCAAGGGACAGAGGAAACTTCATCACAACACAGGATGTGAGGAATCGGAAAACATTGGCCTAGACACATTGCACTTTGAATGTAACAAAAGCACAGCTGAATAATACCAAAAGAGGCTAACAGTAATTACTGGTTTAGAGTTCAACAACAGGGTTTGTTTATACAAGGCCTATAACAATGTATGTTTGGTTAACATAATTGTTGGTCAATTGCTTTGAGACAACACAAATGCAATGCGTGATGCCTTTACAAAGGAGTATAAACGATCACCATCCTGTTTACTCATCATTTGCAAAGATGAAAAGCCTGGCGATGTATACTCTCCATATCCTCTCTCAATGATGGCCATCATTGTGTCTACACTGATGATAACAAGACAATGCATACCTAAAAAAGGCTTTCCTACTTTGTTGATGTGACAGTCCCACCCTTCACGTCATAATCCATGTGCGCACTGTAAATGAGAATGCACTGTAAGGGAAAAAAATAAACTATTTCATTCAAAACCATATTTGGTATATGGTCCTCCAATGTATAATCCACCACTGCAGGTTCGCGTTAGGAGAACATCAATATAGTCCAAAGATGATCGTTTAACACTGCTCTGACACTTTAATACCACATAAAGAAGAATGTAAAGAAATCGATGTTCATATATGAATGAATGTTAGAATGCAGTGGCATAGCATTTCAGTTGTATCAGTGCTGTCAGAGCAGTCTCAAATAAAAAGCACACACAAGCTAGCCCAGACATTATTTCACCATGCGTATCTACAGCATGTATTACTGCAACAGCGTATTGAACGCTACTAAACTTAACATCAAAGAAATCTACCAAATTCAAATGGGAAAAAGGTAAATAAAGACAATATAATCTTGGAGCACTATTAAAGTTAACTTGAAGTTTCAGAACATTGTGATTCAGAATTTTGAAAGTAAAACCACTAGATTTCTATACACTCAGACACTTTGGTGAGGCAAGAAACTCATTTTGGGCTAATAGTGAAAACCGTTTATATGCTGGTATGATTTTCATGTGCCGCGATAGTGCCAGTACAACAACATACATTTGCTATGAAAACAAATAACATTGTTTTGCTCAATACTTTTATTAATAAATACCTGGCTTGTCTCCGACTCATGAATGTCGCTCCAAATCGGGCGTGTTTATACTCTGCGTCCTCTAGTCAGCACCTCAATTACCGTAATACCTGCAATAGACGCGACCAAAATTAGCTAGAGTGTTGTGCCGACTGGAGGCAGCATTTATCGCACTGTTCTGCTTCTAATTCCAATAAAACCAGTCTGCTGAACCAGCGTGCTCAGCTTAGCTAAGACTTAAAGCCAGCTTGTTTATTTCGTGTGCAAATGTTAGATTTTAAATGCACTCGTTGTTCAAACCGGCCGATTTTAGAAGACGCAACACATACACATTAGCCGTATACTAGGAAAAAGAACTTGACAAAGTAACTAACCCTTTTAACACAGGCGTCACTGCTCAAATGGCTGGAGATGAGGATGTCAAAGGCTCGCGCAGCTGTACGGACGGTTAGCCCGCTGCCCAGCGAGCCGAACGTGACGGCTGTAACGCCCAGCAGCCAGTGCTGTGGTGTGTGAACTACTCTCTCCGTACCAGATAGTAGATGACGGAACCGTTATTCCGCATTGACAACATTGTATCCTGAGAGAATTAAGATGAAGTAAAAGACCACACAAATGTCCGATATCAGGATATTTTGATTCGCAATGCTGCTAGAAAAAATAGTCCTCACGCGATGCAGCCACGCTGTCTGGGCACGCAGACACACGGAACAGATGAGGGGGCTGTGTGTGTGTGTGTGTGTGTGTGTGTGTGTGTGTGTGTGTGTGTGTGTGTGTGTGTGTGCGTGCGTGTGCGCGCGTGAGTGAGTCTATGTTCATCTTCGTACTTAGTCATGTCAATTTTAATGACGCTTTGATTATATGCTGTGTCACTAAATTACTATTGAATACCAGTTTAGGGACACGTATCACAACAAACAAATTCAGTGAAGTTATTTAATAATGGCTAGGGTGTTTAGTAAGGAACATTTCCTCTATACAGTAGATTACATTTCACATGTTAACATGTGCAGTTACATTTGCTTTGCACTGTCATTCAAATGCATTGCATATTGGATACATTGTAGTACCCACACAATACTCAATTGAGAAGCCCTATGCCCTTCCAGATGTGTGGGATTTTTGTAAATGTGTCCACTATTTAACTAATTAAGCCTGACGTATAACATTCAAGTACAAGGTGTCGTAATTGCCACCAATGCACATGCAACTGTGATCGGAAGCGGACTGTACCAATCCAAATAAGGTAGTCCCGAGAATAACATCAATACGTTAATCTACCAGTGCTCTATTTTTTTTTTACCGATAGCTGTTTCATAAACCCAATATTTTCAAGCAATTTTACTTTGTCGGTTCTAGTTATAAGAGGGCGAATGTACGCGCCATTGTAGATTATCCCTATTCTTCTCTGCACTTGAAAACACCCCTTTCATGTGGAGCGATTAAAAAACGTAGGATGCGTGCTTATGGTTCGGACCTGGCTTCTGCTGGCTTTAGCCGCTTGGTTTGGGCGAGAAGTTAAGCAAGGGGATGATGGCGCTGCATATAAAGAACAGAGATGCAGCGTACTACCAAAGTGCACAATTCTGTAGACATTTCACTTCGCCGCCCCTCAGCTACACCGACAGTGGCCATTATCTCGCTCCCTTCCCAGGTAAGGAGTGGTTTTGTTTCTTGTAAGGTGCCACCGTCTTTTAACAATCATGTTCGCTTATGTCAAAAAAAAAAAAAAAGCCATCAGTATGAAAATGTAGCCAGTGAAATGGGCTGATGAAACACACTGTTTAACCCGGCATTAATGTGTTTGCTGTCATCATCATAATGTGCTCTGGGGATGTGCCACTGTCCACTCTTCTAAGTCTATTCTTGGCATCACTGGTGATATAAATCAAGATCTTGTCGCACAATTGTCAGCTTCTTCTCGGCAGAGATAGGCTATAGATGCGCGCAGGTTCGCTTGCGGGGAAACCTAAGGATGCTTTACGTTTGACTGGATTCTGAATTGATCGGTAGTTTACGCGATACTGATTCAGAAAAAAACGATATCCTTATTCGCACGTTGAGGAGGCGGCTTCCTCTTCTCTGTCTTGGTCGTTTGCTTTTTTGTCAACTTTGCACTCGCGCTTGTCTCCACTGTCTTCACAGCCGTAGGTGACACATGCTAATGTTCCACAGTGTGGGTGTGTATTCATCACACCTCCAACCTGAGCCATGCTTTCAGGTTTTTTGCGTGATTTTTTGTTTTGCGTAAACACAATATATGATATGAATATAGATTTAAAATAATTTGAACGGTGTGGCACAAAATACAAAAAAACTGTTAACATTTCAGTAGTGTGGTTAATGGTCATTTGTTTTAGAATTTTTGACAAAAAAAACCGTATGCACTTTGGCCATGGTATTGGTTCTATGCAAGATTCATGATGACTAATAAAAACTCTGATTGAAATAGACTAACTGTCGAATGTATTGCACTGTCCATTCGTGCACAAATATATCAAGCAAAATGTTAAGGGCACAAGCATTGTATTCTTTGATTCATTGACAGTTTTGACCATTGACCATTAAAGAGTAGGAGTAGTATAACATTGTCCCAGAGGGAACACTTTGCACCCTTTTCAAGTTTCACAGCTCGCTGTTATGTGCTGCAATAGTGTGATGTACAGAAACAAAGTACCGTGGGCCGTTGAACGTATATATATATATATATGTATATAGTGCCCAGTGGAGCAGATGGAATTGGTACGGGGAGGCATGTAAGGCTTCTCATCACTTCATAATTGATGTGGCCCTGCACAACTCAGCAGGAGAAACGGTGAAGAAAATGAACACTTGGCCTATTTATAATGGGACATGAGTCTCTGTGGAGGCAGACAGATTACCAACTCCAGGCTAGAAGCTTTGTGTCTAAATGCTTTGGACCATGAGGCTGAACTGAACAACAGCAGCAGTGGTGGTGTTGGCGGTGATGGTGTGCACAAAAAATAGATAAAAGATCAAACGTAAACAAAAGGGGTGGGTTTTTATGATTTGTTAGTTTAAAGGGGAGATGTGTAGCGAGAGTATAGAGAAACAAACAACACACGTATTTCTTTACAGGCTGTTTTGCAATGTGCATCCTACTTCAGTAGTTTATACTGTAGTAGTAGGGAATGTGGAAGGCAAGGGGATA